>CAJFCO010000376.1:0-14037 GCA_904066015.1 Synergus gifuensis
TCTTATCCAGATTTTAGTAATGCAAATTTGAAATATGATGGAATAACATTTCCTATTACTTTAAATGATATTCCAAAATTTGAGAAATTAAATAAGTTAAGTATAAATCTTTATGGGATAGAGTGTGAGGAACATAGTAACAAAGAAATTAACATATAGTTCCGCTTTCTTTAAGTCAAAATAAATGAGAAAAGCCAGTTATTCACCTGCTCATGATTGAAAATACTAAAATAGATTTAAACCATGAGGATTACGTTGATGAGAATGGAATTGAAATTAGTGAATGTGAAACTATCTATCATTTCGCATGGATTAAAAATCTATCCCGATTAGTAAAATCTCAAATAACGAAAGAGAAACGTAAAGCTTGGATCTGTGACAGATGTTTGTGTCATTTTACGTTAGAGAAATCTTTCAAAAATAATATTCTGTGAAAACATAAATAAATGCAGGGCAATACTACCAAATGAAACGGATAAAATATTAAAATTTAAAAATTGCAGATATAAAGAAAAAGTCCCAATAGCCATCTACGCAGATATAGAATGTTTGTTAAAAAAAAATTCAGATGTAAAATCATCTGATTATCAAAACCATGTTCCAAAAAGCGTAGCTTTTTATAAACATTGCAACTTTGATGACTCACTTTCTGAGCTTCAACTTTATCGAGGAGAAGACTGTATTGCTTGGTTTATGAATGAATTAAAATGTGTGTCTGAAAAAGTAGATTCACTTATAAAAAATATTATTCCAATGGAACGTTTAACATTGCAACAGGAGCAAGAATTTAGAACAGCAAAAAATTGTCACATTTGTGAAAAACCTTTGACAAATGATGATATCAAATATCGCGATCAAGATCATTTTACAGGTAAATTTCGAGGTGCTTCACATCAATCTTGTGATATTAATTATAAAGATTCACATGTAATTCCTGTAGTTTTTTAAAATTTATCGGGTTATGATGCACACTTTTTTTATAAAAGAATTGGCTACACGTTTTAAGGGTGATATTCAACTATTGCCTATAAACAAAAAAAAATACATATCCTTTACAAAACAAGTTGAAAATACAAATGTAAAGCTTCGATTTATTGACTCGTTTAGATTTATGCCTAGCAGTCTTGAAAAATTGGTATCATATTTAAGTAATGATGAGAAAAAAATTACAAGAAAACATTGTAAAAATAACGATGAATTTAATCTGCTAACAAGAAAAGGAGTTTTTCCATATGATTACATTGATAGTTGCGAGAAATTAAAGGAATCTCAATTACCATCAAAAGAGAATTTTTATTCAAAATTAAATAATTCAAATATTTCAGTGCAAGATCACCAGCATGCTTGTAAAGTGTGTGAAACATTTAAATTGAATACTTTGGAAGAATACTCTGATCTTTATTTACAAACTGATGTTTTACTCTTAGCAGATATTTTTGAAAATTTTAGAAAAACTTGCTTTAAAACATACAACCTCGATCCACTTCACTATTACACAGCACCAGGACTTGCTTTTGATGCAATGTTAAAATATACAGGAATTGAGCTTGATTTTTTTACAGATGTAGAAATGCTTTTATTTATTGAAAAAGGTATTCGGGGTGGGGTTTCCCAATGTTCAAATAGATATGCAAAGGTAAACAATAGATTCATGGGCAAAGATTTCAATACATTTGAGCCAGAGTCTTATATTATGTACTTTGACATTAACAATCAATATGGTACTTCCATGAGTGAGTACCTTATAAAGATTTTGCTTGGTTTGATGATTTTGAAAATAACTTAGAATTTTTTAATATTCCCGATGATTCATCAACAGGTTACCTTTTAGAAGTAGATTTAGAATATCCTGAAGAACTACATTATTTACATAAAGATCTACCTTTATGCCCAGAGCATTTCATACCTCCAATTCCAAAATACACAATTCCAAAATTAGTGCCAAATTTATTACCAAAGAAAAATTATATAGTTCATTATAGAAATTTAAAACAATACTTATTCTTCGGAATGATGCTCATTAAAATCCATAAAGTATTAAAATTTAAACAGAAAACATGGCTTAAAGATTACATTGATTTAAATACAGAACTCAGAAAACAAGCAACAAATGAATTTGAAAAAAACTTTTATAAACTGATGAACAATTCTGTTTTCGGAAAGACTATGGAAAATGTTAGGAAGCACAAAAGATGTAAGGCTTATTACAAAATGGGAAGGGAGATATGGTGCAAAAGCTCTGATTGCAAGACCCAATTTTCATAGCTCTGTCGTATGTGGTGAAGATATGGTAATCGTTGAAATGAGTAAAACTAAAATAAATTTCAATAAACCAATATATACAGGTTTCACAGTTCTTGATACTTCTAAAATAATAATTTATGATTTTCACTATAATTATATTCAAAAAACTTTTGGTAGTAATGGAAAGTTATTGTATACAGACACAGATAGTCTAATATATCAAATCACTGTTCCTAATGTTTACGATTATATTAAAAGAGATTTACTTGTTCGACGCTTCCGTCTATGCTCCTCTTTTCCAGTTTTTACATAGCTAATTAATGCTAAAAATTATATTAAATCTATTCTAACATTTATTTTTACTTCTAACTTATCCATAAAAGAAACGTGTCTTTTTATTTTTTATTCAATAAACAATTAGTTGATTATCATTTATTTTCATTATCTAACTATTAATTACCAACTGGATGATCGGTTAATTATTAATAATAATGTTGCCAAGCTATCCCCCTCGCCAAGCACAATATTGAAGTGTGTATCGGGGTGAAAACTAACACTTGAAAATTTCCATTAATTAGGGCAGGTAGTAGCGTCGTCAAGCCTAGGAATTTCCAATAATTAAGTGACGTCAAGCTTGGGTCTAATCATGCATTAAGCATGACTCGGTTTCACCCAAAACTAGCGCGTGAGTAGAGGCCCAGATAGACGAAGGGACGCTTTGGGGCGGAGCACGCTGAGGGTTCACTACTGTGGTTTATGGTTATTTGTTTCCCAGTGGTTTATAGTTCTAAATCTAGTTTTCCGATCTGAATCTTAGAGCGGTTTATAATTCTAAATCTAGTTTCCTGATCTATATCCTAATCCTAAATTTATGAGTTGGTAATGTCGTGTTGTCTATACGCATCGGCGTATATCAAATCTATAACTACTAATGGAACATATTTCAGAAATTCTTGCTTTGTTATAAGAGGCTGTGGCTCTTTACCATAATAGGTAGCTTGAAAATTTACAAACATGTCATACAATATAGAAAATTGATTCATATCAATATCAAGATTCATATAACAATATGAATAACATTGAGAGTTCAAAAATAATTTTACATCTGTTATATTACAATGATCAAAACAACTTGAATTTCGAGTCGTATTATTTTTTCTGTTTGTTTGAAAACCTAATATAATAAATCTTGGTTTTTCCAATTGAGTTGACGTTTTAAAAATTCAAATGTTTTCTGTGTAGACGGTAGCAATGGGTACTCATACAATTCCCAACTTCGAAAGCTTATTTGAATTGACGGATCTTTTTTAATATATTTTAATAATTTAAATTTTCGCGCGTCTGATAGTTTTATGTATGGCAACAACCATTCCACTTTTTCAATTGCAATTTTATACTCTTCAACAGGCATCGCTTGGAGGATTGCATTTGCATCACTTCTTGATCTTGTCAAAATGAGCTCATGTTTAGCGTTAACAATAATTTTTTGATAATCTTCAGCAAAACCAAATATCATGCTAAGTGGTATACAAATGTCAAAATAACCAAGTGCATTAGTGAAAATTTGATCATTTCTAAATTCAAGCCACCCTGTATTTTCCAAGAATTTACTTTGGCCTGCATCCAAAGAAACGAAATTTTTCATTAGACTTGAAAGGCCTACATTTTTATTTTTATTTATCTCTACACCATTCAGCTCATATTTTGCTTCTTCAAATAAATGACAAACTGCATTGTTAACCAAAACTGTATTTGTGACTGGAGTACCATCAGTTTTTGTCAATTTTCCTTGTACATGAATTGAACTTTTATTTGGAAGAAGGCAGTGATCTTGATTTTGTGCACTTATTCGAATTTCATCACTATTATTGAAGGTTGATGAGGCGTATGGTTAATGTGCATGTACCTGACAGTGATCGATTGATTCATCAAAGATGACAGGGCTTTCAATACTGAAAGTTTCCCCTTCCATGGCAAATAAGACGTTGATATACAAATATGCAAATGCAAGTACAGAAAAACTTGTATGTTTTTATTTTCTTTCTTTTGCGATTGGTTTGACGTTGAGGCCTAGACTTGTCAGCAGCAGCACGTTTTGAGGTGTTAACCCTTTGACAACTCGTTGTCGAATGTTTAGTTTGCGGCATGATACTGAATTTTTATAACCGAAACCAAACTTTTTATTGAAAACAATAGCCATTATTATCGCAAAGATTTGATATGTAGTCTTATTGTAATAATTACTCCACGAAAATTAACCAACTGCCGTTTTGATCCACTATCCGCAGCTGTATATGGTCTACTGCATTGACGGCAACCGGCAAGTAAATGACATGCGATGGAACTTCCACTATCTTATATCCCGGTGGCACGATAGGAAAAAATTCATGAATAGTGTGCACTTTTTGACCATTGATATACGCTCCTGTGATTATGTTACACTTAACTCTGAGAGCATTTACTTTAATTATAGATACAGGTTGGTCAGATTTATACCATTTATTAGCTTCTAGCCTGCGTGGAGAAAATCCTAGCAAAGGACCAATAGAATCTTGAGGTTCGAATGTAATATCACGATTACAATAAATTTCACTTTTTAAAGTATTATTGTTTGGTTTAATATGAATATTAATACCCTCACTTTCTGAACAATTCTGCAGGTAGCTCTGTATGTCACTTATTTCATAACTCCCTGTAGGTATAGTAATTATTTTATTGTCCACGTAAAATTTATTTTGACCAAAATCCACGTTTGGAATTGAATTAAAAGTTAGAAATTCTACGAGACCTAAGGCATAATTTTTGCTGGAAGATGATTCAATCGGTGGAAAGTATTGAGTTTCAATAATAGAAGAATTTCCTGATAACGTTACAGTAAACGAATCGTCCATGCTGATTGCAAACAATTAACTAAACGAAAGTAACGGTTTCACATCTTTATATAAGCAGTACAAATTAGGTAAATTTAATTGATTACATAAAAACTTCAGACATAAATGTCCACACACGAATGTATCAAAATTTTGCGAATTTAAGTAAATCTGCATCAGTTAATGCTCGGTGAGGTATCTTCACTATGAGTTTTTTAAATTGCACTTGAGTCCTGCTGCTTGTGTATACGGTTTTAGATGAAGTCCTAATCTCTGTTTATATGGTTTCAAGTAAAGGCCTTTTCCCAAAGCAATGTCTTCCATTTTTTGATTGTGACGTTTAATTTCTTCAAGCTGCCGCTTAGCAGCACTTGCATCATTCACAGCTTTTGCTATACCAGCCACCCCACCCGCAAGCGCACCAGTAGTACTTTGGCCCGCGGAAGTGGGGATAAGGAATGATAAAAAACCCACCACCTTTGATGGAACAGGTAGAATACGGGATTTGTTTACAAATTTTTTTTTCTTTTTCCACCAGCCTTTTTTACAGCTAACCGTGCTCCTCTGAGTGCTGATTTAATGACAGTTTGTGCATCATTACTTGTTATCATCGATTTTTTAGCTGCTGCAATGATCTTTTTCAATGCAATAACAGGTTTTTTATTATTGACACCTATCCCTAACTTTGATTTAATCTTCATTGCGTTTGTTATTCCCCAAGAAACTGCTTTTTCACCTATGCCTGCGTCCTTGGCAAATACAAGTTTCCACGCTTTTTCAGCTAGTACTTTATCTGCTACGTTTCTAGCCTCGATATTCTCTCTATTCTGAGAATAAGCGATATCGTGCTCTTTGCAAGCTGTGTCAAGAGGATTTATTCCAGGATTACCACGTGCAAGCCTTTTTGCTAACTTTGTTCCTGGTCCACAGTATTGATACCGCGGAAGGTGAAATTCTACTGGCAGATTGTTTATAACTTTATTTAGAAAGCCTTTTCCACGTTTGATTCGTTTGTCTCCATGAACGATCATATCTGTTCAAAAGGTACTTTCAAACTGAAGAGGGGATCTATATAAACCTGGTATTTATAATTTTTTCTTCAGTTGTAAAGGAAAGATGGAGTTCACAACACAATCTGTCAAATTGCCTGTTCCAAATTTTGATTTGCTTACACAAAAGAAAAGTGTGAAATCTGAAAAGCGTCATGGTAATCTGTTACCGAATAGTCTACGAGCGGTATTTTGTGGTCCGTCAAATTGTGGAAAAACAAATGCTTTGTCGCCTCTATTAATACATCCAAATGGATTAAGATTTGAAAATGTTTATGTTCATTCAAAATCATTAAATCAACCGAAATACAAGTTTTTAGAAAAAATGCTCAAATCTGTAAATGGATTTCAATATTTTCCTTTTAACGAACATGAAAATGTAATTATGCCAAATAAAGCAAGACCAAATTCAATATTTATATTTGATGATATTGCTTGTGAAAAGCAGAATAACGTAAAAGCATTCTTTTCAATGGGAAGACACCGGGACGTTGACTGTTTCTACTTGTGTCAGACATATGCGTGTATTCCTAAACATCTACTACGACATAATGTCAATCTTTTGGTCTTGTTTAAGCAAGATGAATTGAATTTAAAACATATATATAATGATCATGTTATTACTGATATGTCTTTTACAAAATTTAAGGGGGGAAGTACCTTTAGACACTTCAAAAAATCGATTTTTTTTATTGTTTTAATCGATAGGTATATTCCCTTTAAATATCCTGCCAAAGTTTCAAAAGCCATTTCTCGAAATTGTGGAAGATATGCTTCTCGGAAGTGGCTTGCGCCGAGTCCGCCGAACGTCAACGATGCGGTAATTCGCCAGTGAACAGATTCCGCGAATTTAGTCTGTACTGCAAGAAACTGTTATGGGTGTACAACCACAGAAATATAAATAGAAATAGAAATAGAAAGAGAAATAGAAATAGTACCTTATTTTGTTGGAATGAAGATAAAAATTAAATTTTATTCATTTCAAAATTACCAGCAGCAAATTTTACATTCTGTTTTCTCTGTGTGGTGGTCACATCCAGATCTACAAAGATCTTTCTAGGGACGATCTCCTAATCAGGTGCTTGGGAGGTAATACCCAGAACGCGAATGAATCTTTCAACGCCACCGTATGGCGCATGGCGCCAAAGCACCTGAATTCAGGGAAGAAAATTGTCGAGATTGCCGCACATATTGCTGCAGGGCTCTTCAATGGAGGCTACGGAAACGTTTTGATGACGATGAGACTGTTGGAATTGAATATAGGACATCAGTGCAAGATTTTCGCCGATCACATGGACAAAATTCGATTAGAGCGCGCAGCTCGACGGCACAGTGAGAGCACGAAGGAGGCCCGTAGTGCTCGTAGGGAGGCACAACTAATTCAAAATGAGTACTTTGAGGAAGCAGAGGGTTCACTCTACGAATCTGGTGGAGCTGATTAAAGTTTCATTTAAGTAAATTTCTTTTTTCGTGATCGCAAACTTTAAACGCTATTTTCTCAAACCCATGTTTTTCAAAATTGTGTAAGTGATTACGGAAAAACTAATCAACTATCCTAGATGAACCACGAAGAAAAAAAACAAACCATTTTTAGATATTTTATTGGACAAAATAGTCAAAATTTTTTGCAAAAAAACGGAATTTTTATTTTCAAAGTGTGATTTTTATGGTTAATCTTGGAATATCGGAAATTTCGTGGTTCATATAGGACAACAAACCTTTCTGAGTAAAATGCGATATTAAAACTTAAATTCTGTTGAGAATTGCGGTCAGGATCACTTACACAAATTTTGATGTCAGTGGCGAGGCGTCTTACAAGATCCTCTTAAAATGTATTCATTTTTCATTTTTTATATTGTTTAAATTTTTTTTATCTTCAAACATTGCGCTAAATACATTTATGTATGTTCTGTATTCATTTTCTGAATAAAAAATGCCAAAAAAGCGCTTGATTTTGGGTATCTAAAGGTACTTCCCCCCTTAAAGAATTATGTGCAAGATGTTGGAATGATATGCATGGATTTGTCGTAATTGACAAAAATTCTGAAATTAACCATGGTAGATATAGAAAAGGATTTGACTGTTTTATAAATTTAGTGGAGATATAAAATAAACTACAGTTGCAATTTAGTGACAGTATCATTTCAGACCTCAATCGGACACCATGTCATTCCGAAGAGAAAATTTTCATAAGCAGAAAGATATTTTGCATGCTATTGCTAAAGCAAGCGACGCGATTCGTCGAAAGCATAGATTAATAAAATTAGGCAAGCAAACTGTTGAACAGGCTTTAAGTGATACCTTTAAACCGATTGTAACTCCAATCCAAAAATTAGTTGATGGATTTGAAACTGTTGGTAAAATTTATCCTAGTAAAATTGAAATGAAAAATCAGGCTGATCCCGAACTTGAGTCTCAATTTGACCAAGATTTTATGCAAAATAAAATTTTCGAACCTAAAAAAGGTAATAATGAATTTATGGAAAATAATGGACCTGAGCAAGAATCTGAAATTTTTGAAAATGTTGAGGAAAATCTGGAACAAAATGAAGATTTTGAGGAAAATCAAAATAAAATATTTAAAACTAATGATGTTTATGATAAATTGATGGTAAATAATGATGAATCTTTTAAAACTGCTTCTGAAGATTCTGAAGATTTTGATAATATTATAATAATGTAAGAATGTTAGACTTATCACATAATACAGAAAATAGTTCTATAAACATTTACCTTGATATGTTAAATGAAAAACAGAAAGATATTGATAATATATATGGTATTCGAAAATTATCTAAAGGAAAATTAATGATTGATGATTCACCAATAAATTTTGAGCAAAATAATATTATAATAGATGACAAAAACTATCCTGAAACTAACGGTTTGCTTGAACTTTTGTTCAAAAAGGTTCCTGAAGAAAATTACATACGTCTAAATGACATTGAAAATTATAAGAATATTATTCTTTCAACAAATGCACATAAAAAATATTATAAAATTGATGGAGCACTTAGAGATAATAAAACCTTAAAATTTCAAAATTTCATAGCAAAGGCAATAAATTTTTCATCTTCCCCTTCAAAACCTATTAGAAAAATGAGAACAAGTTCTTCATTAGGAAAAGGATTAATACCAAAATATATGATTAGTGAAAAGGGTAAACAAATGGACTATATCAAAAGGTAATTTCGACATCAATAATAAAAGATTTTGTAACGTGGAAGACGCTGAAGAAGAATACGATGCCGTTAATTTAAGACTTGTATAACGTATTGTTCAAAGCGAGATCCGAAATCTTTATCAGGTTACGACATTTATGCTTAACGAAATTAATAATAATAATATTTTGTTACGAAATCTTGAAGAATCAATCAACAAGAAAATTAAAGATCTTCAAATTGATACTCAACAAGACTTATCTGCTTACAACGGAAAGCTTATTGATAATATATACGCTCTATTGATTGCATTTGAAAATGGACACGGAAAAGCTGCAGTTGGTGAAAGAGTTACATAAGCCTGCTAGAAGAAACTACCCTCGTCAACATGTAGATATTCGTGGAATTTATGAAACTTGGCAAGCCGATCTTGTAGAAATGCTTCCATATGAGAAAGAAAACCAAGGATTTAAATATATGTTAACCATCATCGACATTTTTTCAAAATTCGCTTGGGCTGTACCAATAAAATCCAAGAAGGGTGAAGACGTGACTGTTGCTATGAAATCTGTACTCGTATAAGGTCGCGTTCCAAAGTATTTGCATGTAGATCAAGGCAAAGAATTTTATAATTCACATTTTCAAAATCTTATGAAGCAATATAATATAAATATGTACTCAACATTTAGTAATTTAAAAGCATCAATATGTGAACGGTTTAATCGTACTTTGAAAAATAAAATGTGGATGAAATTCAGCTTGCAAGGAAATTATAAATGGAAAAATATTTTGGCAGATTTAGCTTCTTCTTATAATGATACTAAACATAGAGCAATTAAAATGAAACCCAAAGATGTTACTAAACAAAACGAAAAAAAATTGTTGTTGAATGTTTATGAGAAAAACGTTATGGTTACGCATCCAATGTACAAGTCAAAGTTTAAAGTAGGAGATAAAGTTCGAATAAGTAAATTTAAACATGTTTTTGAGAAAGGTTACACGTCAAATTGGACAACTGAAATATTTACAATAAGCCATGTAAAAGATACTGAACCTGTAACTTATCTTCTTAAAGATTATCAAGAGAAACCTATTTTTGGTAGTTTTTATGAGCAAGAACTTGCTAAAGTTAAATACCATGATATTTATCTAGTTGAAAAAATAGTTAGAAAACGGGCGAATAAGTTTTTTGTTAAATGGTTGGGTTTCGATGATTCACATAATAGTTGGGTGAATAAAAATGAATTGTAAACAAATGTATAACATAATCACAAATATTGACAAGTACATGTTTATTTTCCTCTGTTATTTTTATTTTATCTAATCTATTCTAATATTAAGATGAATACATATATAAAAATCTGCCCGCTTCGCGGGCACATTCTCATCGCGCGTTTCGCACGCTTATGCCCTTCGTGGAGCTTGCGCTTTACAGGACGCTTGAACCTATATGTTTTTTTTTAAGTTTAATTAAAGTATATATTTTTTATGTATAATTTATATTTTAATTTATTTTTTTATATTTGTAATTTATATTTTTATATATTTTTTTTTAATTTAATTAAAATATATTTAAATTAAATTAAATTACTGCTTTGATTGCAAAAGTTAACTAATTTACTCAAGGTTCTATCGATCTTAAGGAGCACATTCTTATCAGGGCACTCGCGCTTCGCGCTCGATATTTGATTAAAACCTCGCACTTCTCGCTCGGCTCTGTTTAACAATATTTTTCATGATTAAAACGGAAACTACTCATCCTATTGAAAAATGGTCAAAGGAGAACTTGTAGATCTTTTTAAGACGAATAACTATGTTCTTTACAATTTTCTTTGCATCTCGCGTTATTTGGCTCAAAATTTGAATTTTCGATTTTTTAAGGAAATTCAAAAAGTTGTTATGCCTATCCTATATGGTGTTCAAAAAGAATCAGTTTTTATCTTTAGACTTTTTTTCATATCGTGCGTTGTTTGGCTTCTAATTTAAGTTTTCTTTCATTTTTTTGGATTTTCAAAATGTTATGTCTTTCAATTTTTTTTCATTCAAAAAAGTCATTAGGAAAAATTGTTCCACTTTTTGAGTACTACGAACATCCGTCATTAGAAATTTAAAATAAAAAAAAGTGGTTTCAAAATTTTTCAAAATGCTCCAACTTTTTGAATTTTTATCCAAAATGGCTGGCCTACGAACTTGACCTTCATTTTGGGACACTAAAAGAGTATACCAAAGGCAAATCCAATCGGTCAGTTATTTCGAAAGTTATCGTGCTCACAAACTAAAAATCTACAGACAGACAGACACACAGACACTTTCGTAAATACATGTTTTTCGTGTTCAGGGCGTCCCAAAACGTGGACATTTGACAAAAACTGCGGAGGTGAAATTTTATACAAATCTAATACCTTCTCTGATGAGAATGTAAAAATTAATGTATCATTTTTAAAAATATTTTTATATCTATATTTTATAAAATATTTTACGTTTAATATAATCAGTTAAGATTCAACAAAATATACATATTTTCCTATAAAAACGGAACTTATACGCAGAAAATCCACAAGAATGATAAACATAAAGTCTCTTTTACTCTTTTATGTTTTTGACATGCAAGTTACCGATTTGTAATCGAGAAGAGTTAATTTGTTAGAAAGTCAAAAATATCTAAATATGAGGTAACATTTTATATTAAGTAAATTATCGAAACTGGGACTATTAATATCTATTAATAACAGAATTTAACAATTTTATTAATTAATTTTTAAAATTTAAGCATAAAACAATAATTTCATTTTTATCCTTCTTAATGTTAGATCATGGGCAGTACTGAATCAATATCGCGCCAACGCTCGACGCGGTACTAATGATCAGTAGTGGCATTCCGTCTCGTTTACAACTGGCGCGGTACTATGCCGTTCGTAACATCTCCCATAAGTCCGACTTTTCCACTTTGGAGAATACAAAAATATCGTAATTATGTCGTAAAGATGTCGTAACATTTTGTGCCAACTATGGACTTTAGATTTTTTTTTCAAATTTTTAATTAGATATAGTAAGAAAATCGAAAGAATATGGATATATGTAAACCCACACAATTTCCACAAATGTCTTTTTCGAAGTTGAAATTTTACACTGAAAAGTGGTTACACAAGTTTGAGTATTTTGTTAGCGATTCTGCAGTCAAAGATCACTGTTATCTGTATGAAATTTGAGTAACCTATGGTTTACCTATGTTGACATGAATTCTAAGAATTATCAATCGTAGTTGCATAAAAATACTGTGAGCATGCAAAGTATCGAATTTGTGCCCGGTTATAAAAATCATACAATCATCATTACAGATTATAACTTCGCGTAAGAGTTTCTGCAACTGTGGAATTTCATGGAGTTTAACTTAAATTTTATTAGTAGTAGTATCTAAAAACGCACGGTTAAGGGCATGTAATACTTTACTATGAGAGCAAATTAGTTAAATCAATTATACATTCATAATAATAAATATTTTTAGTTAATAAGAGTCAATA
Organism: Synergus gifuensis; assembly: GCA_904066015.1. Lineage (NCBI taxonomy): Eukaryota > Metazoa > Arthropoda > Insecta > Hymenoptera > Cynipidae > Synergus > Synergus gifuensis. Next base: position 12,846 of record CAJFCO010000376.1, read on the forward strand.
AACCTTCATCTACATGAAATGAAGGTTTATTGACTATTATTAGCTAAAAATATTTATTATTATGAATGTTTAATTGGTTTAACTAATTTTCTCTTATGGTAAAGTATAACATGCCCTTAAATAAAAATGACACCTGTATGTAGACATGTTCATTTTAAGATGTGCACGATGGCAGAAATTAGTAAGCCGATAATTATTTATTTATATGGGTAAATCCACGAAAACGTTGATTTTTCTCAAAAGTGAAATTACTATTTTTTTAAGGCACACTTATTAAACTTTTTCAGGCATGTTTCTGGTAGGCTATAAGTCAGAAAAATACTCGCGTTACTCATTTCTTTTAAACCCTCAAAAATTTGTACGGGAAAAACTGAAAATTCGAGTTTTTGCCAAAAAGAAATGATTTATCTTAGATTCACTTGTACAATGACATCTTAGATTCACTGGTATAATAGACATCTTACACAGCATCTTACACTGGACATCTTATATTCACTGGTACAATATTTGACCTTGAAGATCATCTTCAAGGTCAAAATAAAGGTCACCATTGAATTCCTTATTAAAAATTACTTCAAGAATGACCTTTACATCCATAAAAAATATCTTCCCTGAAGATATTTTCAACCGTTCCGGGAAATTTTTTGACACCCTGTATAACTAACCCTTCATTGTGTACGAAATACCCATAGTTTAAGATGAGTATTTTGACAGAAGATCACTACGATGGAGACTAATAAATTACAGTATGTTCTGACTAGTATAAAATAATATTGTTGTTGTGCCAACGGCAAAATCGCATTTTGAAAAAAAGTTACGCAGGTAAGGTGAATGTCCCAGTTTTCGGACATTTAAGAGAGAATCGCATGGTTTTCTTTTATTTTCAAACACATTTTTTAATATAGTTGTTTGATTTTTTTCCCTTCGAATTTTAACAACTGTTTTAAATGCGTAAAAATTTTTTTCCAATATAACATTAATTTCTAAATATTATTTATAATTAATAAAAAGATAGTTGTAAGATGGTCCAGTTATCGGACGGCAGAATTTTGAATGTCCCAGATTTCGGACGCCCTAAGGCCTAGTTATCGGACAGTTATAAATATGATGAAATGAGGTTATTTTTTTATTCATTAAAAATAATTAAGTAAATAGTAAGAGATAATTCAGTTAGTTTTTTGTAATTTATTTA
>CAJFCO010000376.1:29037-39263 GCA_904066015.1 Synergus gifuensis
TGTGTGTGTGTGTGTGTGTGTGTGTGTGTGTGGATTTTTATTTTTTGTTCACGATAATTTTCGAAAGAATTGACGGATTGGATTAGCCTTTGGTATACTCTTTTAGTGTCGTAAAATGAAGGCCGATTTCGTTTTCCAGCCATTTTTGATAAAACTTCAAAAAGTTGCAGCATTTTGAAAATTAAAAAGAAAAATTAATTTAAAGCCAAATAACGTACTATATGAAAAAGAGTCAAAGGATGAAAAATATATCTTTTTGAACGCCCTACAGGAATGACGTAACAATTTTTTGAATTTTCTTGAAAAATCGAAAATTCAAATTTTGAGCCAAATAACGCGTGATACAGAGAAAATTATAAAAACATAATTATTGGTCTTTAAAAGATGTACATATTCTCCTATGGAAATTTTTTAATATGATGATTAGTTTTTGTTTTAATCATCAAAAATATTAGTTTTTTAAATTCTAACACAAAGCGAAAAATTTGAATGAGATTTAAGAATAATATCTAGCGAAAATCCTTAGCGTTTTTTTGAAAATAGGTTTTTTAAGATGAATAGAAAATTGAATAAATTAATTTTCTATTAATTCTAAGATATTTAAAATTATTTCAGGAGATTTAATAATTTTTTTATTTATACAATAATATTAAGGTATATGTTTCAGTAATCGCATTAAAATATAAAGCGTGAAGCGCGAGTGCTCTGATGAGAATGTGTTCCTTAAGGGGGGGGGTTAAGTCTATTCGATGAAAAAAATGCATGTATTTAGGAATTTTTTTTGGCGATACAGGTACTGTTAGTTTGTTTTGACAATATTTAACTTATAGTACAACTTTTAGACTATATTCCTGGAAATTTATATTGAAAAATATTAAAAATTGAGCGAGTAACAGCGAATCTCCGGAGACGCCTCGAAAAAATGGTGTTTTGCGGTGGACATGATAACTCGAGACAGAATCATCAGAAACAAAAAATTAAAATTGGGTTTTATAAAGGTGACGCTTTTTGAGGTAACGCTGGGACGATTTTTTTTTTTTCGATTTTCGAATTTTTGGTAGCATTTGGAAACCAAAAACACGATTTTCGCTAAAAAAAATCGATTAATTTGTTATTGTAAAATCAACAATTATTTTAAAAAACGAAAAAGGCTTCAGCGTTAGCTGGAGAATTATGTGAAGAACAACTGTGTAAAATTTCGAAACGATCGACTAACTAAATTTTGAGTTATGCTGTCCACCGTCTTTAAAAATGACACTTTTCAGTAGAACGCTTTAAGGGTTTACACCACCATGAGATTTTCAAAAAATCGATTTTTTTTTCTTGTTTAGATAAATTGTTTATACTTTAAGAATATTTTAAGCGTTCAATAATTTCAAAATTCAAACTATTTCCGAAGTTACAGCAATTAGAAGTGAACGCGTCACTGAAACTCAGGTTCCGCTCGGACCCACAGTGGGGCCATAAACGGTTTCGCGGGCAAATTTATATTGTGAAGCCATTTCTGAACCGATTTGAATGGTTGTTTTTTTAATGAAAGCTAATAAAATTCCACGCAAAAAATTTTTATCCAGATTTTGAAAAACAAATTTTATATAATTTTTTTACTTATTAATAATAATATATTTAATAATATCAAAAATGAAAAAAAGAATTTTTTCTTTTGAAGAGTACCGGGTTTCGAAAAATACTTGGATTCAATCCCAAATACCTAGAAGAAATGAAGCACCTATCCGTGAGAGTTAGCAATTGATTAAAAATTTATTGAATTTTTTATAAACAAATAAGCGAGTGAAAATGGATTCAAGGGAATTGACAGTGATTCATCGATTGATTCGCACTAAATACGAATAATTTATAGATACAAACCGCATTTTTTAACTAAATTCATGAAAGACAATAAACAATTTGTTACTTTATAAGCAAATTTTAAAAACAATTTTATAAACAATTCGTCCGCCATATTGGAACCGCCATTTTTTCTTAATTCTGACTTCGGATTCGTAATCAGAGACGTCAAAAACCCCTTGACACCAATTTTGAAAATAATCAAAAATTTATTTAGCATAGTTGTCCTCCACATTAAATCCGCCATTTTGTTTTTTTAAATTTTGACTTCGTATTCGTAATCAGCAACTTGAAAAACCCTTTTATACCAATTTTGAAAATTTTGGATCCGCCATTTTGTTTTTGAAATTTTTGACACCGGATTCGTAATCAGCGATCCCAAAAATCAGTGAATAACAGAATTTGGTCCATTTTATGAACATTTCATAGTTCTAGCCAGCTTTTCGCGATTTGGTCTCATTCGCGCCGTACTGTTTTTTCTTTTGCGTTTTTCTCGAAACTATTTTTTTCAAACTAGTGTACATGGTATCTAAGGATCTACTTAACCGATTTTTTTAAAATTTTAAACACATGTTCTTTGTACTATTGTCTATCGTGTGACGTAGGATTTTTTTGATTGGGTTCCTTGTTCATAAGTTATGAATTTTTAAAACTCAAAATTGTCATTTCTACAAAAAATTTTTAAAATTTTTTTCCCTATGTCACACGATAGCGATTACCTTTCTAAATAAGCAAAAAAAAATTTTTTTTTCAAACAATGCCTGATCGAGAAACTAGGTACACCATCAACAAGGATTTTCAAAAAAGGGTCCTACTTATTGGGTCATATCTCCGCCATTTAAAAATTTTTTTAATTTGTCATTGATTAAAATTATACATAAAAGTACCGTGTATATATGTATAATAACAATTATTTTAAATAATTTATGACTGCGTCAAAAAGATGCTTATTTTTATACCTATTTTCCCACGCGCCAGGGTGGTGTATACGAAATCGAGGTGGAGCAACTGACCATATATTTCCATCATTTTTGCTCTGATTGACCTTAATTTTCACACAACATTCTTGAAATGTTGTACTATCAAATAAAAAAATTTTAAAAATTCGAAAAAAAAGCTTAAATGCCGTACCCCCCCCCCCTTAAGGTCGATATAACCTTAAGTAAATTAGTTTTATTCTTCATTTGAAACTAAAGTAAATTAAATAAAAGTATATAGCAGCGATAAAGGTTGGTAAACGAATGCAAGCACGCGAAGTGTGATGAGAATGTGTGCTCACAATGGCACCCCTAGTTTTTATTACGATAGTATACTAACGTAAATTACGTTTTATAAAACGTCTGAAAATTACAGGACCAATAGATTCTGCGTTATTCTCCTGTCGTTTTCGCGAAAAAATTACCTGTTTAAAATTAAAGACAATTCTGCAATTTAATTTCTATTACAATTTTTCGTAAAGGGCGTATCGAAAAAAGTGTATAAATAATTTTTCCCTTGATTCTGGCAAAAAGTAATAAGAGCTTAGGAAAAAAAACTCGGAACAATTTAAAACGTCCTTATACTCAAGTAATGAATTTTATTATTGTTGTTTTTCTAGGGTCCAAGAATAAAACTCAGAGTAAATAAACTAAAAAATTATATTTACTCATTAATAAAGAAGAACTTAAATTTAATCAACTATGTGAAAGAGTTAAATCATTGAGAGCTTCTTGCATCTCAGATTAGCTACGCTAACTAACTTGCCATTGCGGTTCGCTCCGCCGCGCACTCTAGTATACGCATATACAGGCTCGTAATATGATACAGTATAAATGTACCTTATATTTCAACAATTATATTGATATTTTCCTGCAACTAGGAATAAACCCGCCACTTATAGATAATGAAAAATGTGCTTGCTGAGTACAAGAGAATGTAGGTGTATAATGGACTATACCCAAGTGCGAAATCACAAACGGCTAAACGTTGGCACAGTTCTGGCAACGATACTGCCGAGATTCGGCCGCCAGCACTGCGCCAGCACCAAAATGATATCTACGGGCTTCAATCGGCGGCCAAAATTTGGTCACCTTCACTTGCCCATCACTTGCCCGTCATTGGCCCATTATACTTAGAAGTTACAATAAAAAAATAAAAATAAAATGTTATTAATTAAGAACATGATTTATACGTATATATATTATGCATATACTTATAAATAATCGATATTTGTAAATTTTAACGCTTTTATAACAAATAAAATTTCGCACGCAACGCGGGGGGGAATCGAATGCATGACCTCCGGGACGCAAGTCCAGCTACCAAACCATTACCCTAAGCTCTCAAGATGGTGGTCTTACATTTTTTCCACGGTATACTCATTCATACACAAAGATAAAATTTTTTCGAGATAATTTAATTAAAAAACGCATTTGAGTTAACAATAAATAAAATATGTTCCTATTTTTAATCTTCACTTTTACAGAAAGTAAAAGTATTGATGAAAACTATATTGTAGTAATGATTGATATAACCGGACCAGAAAAAAATTCTATTTCATAAAACACTTTTAATTAAATAATTTAAAATACTATTTAGTCGTTTAAAGTTTCTACAAAATCCTTAAAAATATTTTTCAATCAAATGAAAACTTTAAAATGCCTCGAAATTCTTTAAAATCCTTTAAGTCATTTTAAATATCTTAGAATCTCTTGAAATTTATTAATCATTCTAAATGTTTTGAAATTGTTTAAAAAATTTAAAAATCTCTCGTTTGAAATTCCCTAATCTCATTTAAAATCTTCTAAAGTCTTTTATAGTATCTATGAAATCCCTAAAATCCTTTGAATTTCTTTAAAGTACCATTAAAGTGCTATAGCTGGGCCGGAATCTGGCATTTTGACTTCCAATATGGTTTGCCGGAGTTATTTCGACTTTCGGCCCAATAAAGTGCCATCATTGGGCCGGAATCTGGCATTTTGACTTCCAATACGGTTTGCCGTAGTAATGCCGACTTTCGTCCCGGTAATAGGCCATTGCTGGGACAAGCATCGGCAGAAGCTTGGCAAATTTGAAATGTCAGTACTGGGACAACACTGGACTGATTTGATTGCTGTTATTGGTCTAGTAACATTGGCCGACACTTGGCTGCCAAAACTGGTCCAGTATTGAGCCGTGTTTTCAGTACCTGCAATTCGCACTTGGGTAATGGATGAAATGGGTATTGTATTGACATTAGCCTACTAGATATGATTCCGAGTTAATTACTTTTATCGAACTGTATAATACATTCATAAGAATGGAAAGTTATCACTATAAACATAATAAATATTATTATTACTGAACGTCGTTCTAACATACGAATATTATGAGAGGGTACTGGAGAGACACAAATTATATTAATCTAGTTACCTAATGATAACAAATAAATATAAATGTTCAAATGGCAAGAATAAATGTAATTATTTTTATACTATAATATGGATTATTAATTCTACACGTGTTTAAACATATAAAATAAATCTAGAGTATAGTTTATAACTGCAGTATACTTCTTTGGATATTAAAATAGAATAGTTTAAATAATTGACTTAGAAAAAAATTAATTTGTGATCCTTGTAATTTAAAAATTGAGGACATTAATGGACAAAGTGCACATATATCCCAATCGGCCATTTATAGATAATAAACTTTAAAACTTTCATACAAGTAATATTTGTGACGTGCTGCGAGGAAAGGGACCTTAGAGTTAGCAGGAAAATTTTTCAGTAGAAGCGATTTAAAAAACGGTCGAAGTCAAGCACTCAGGGACAAGCTTCGGAATCCACCCTCTGTATTTACGCCTCACTTTGCAGCTTAATAACAATTCCAGTTTTCCGGATAGAAATTTAATTCTTTTTTAATATGAAAGAGCGATTCAAAAACTATCGATAGCATCAACAAAATGAAAATTGATTTTTTAATCCTAAGGTCCCTTTCCTCTCGGAACGTCACATTTATCTAACTACATTTATCAAGATTCTTACCAAGACTTAAGAAAAATCAAGACAAGATCTTGATATTTCTTGACCCAATCTTGTATTGAAATTTCTTCAAAACGTATTTCATGAAAAGTATTGAAAATCAAAATCTTGTCTTGATCTTGTATTGATGTCTTGATTTTCTTCAGTAGATGTGGTATGTGCCTACGCTGCACACTGGTAAGAAAATGCTAATGCATTTTTTCCATTCAAGATGTTCAGAGCATTCAATTTTCGTAAAATTAAAATTTTTTTTTTTTAAATAAAGTGCATTAAATTGTCATTTCTATTTGCTTATTAATAATTTTTTTTACTCAAAGTTTTATAGTATTTATTGTATTCTAATCAATTATCCGGATGTATGTGTGGAATGTGGATGCATGGATGTCGCCGTTTTTTGTCGCCCTATTAACTTAAAGACAGTTGTAGATAAATTGATGAAATTGGTAAGGTATATTGGCAGCGCCAATATCTCAAAAGGTACAGAAAGATTTTTCAAAATATTGAATTTAAAAATTTTTATGTACATTTATAATTTAAAAAAAAAATTGAATTCTTGACAATAACTTCTCAAATAATCAAAATTCAAAGCTAATGTATAGGAAAGAAAGATTCCTTACGTCGAGACGGATCGATTGACCTGTATGATTAATGTATTTTATTGAATATTAAGGAAGTTATGCTTTAATGTGTAATTTTGAAAAATTTCGTTTTTATCTTTGTTTTCAAATAACCAAAATTCAAAGCTAATGTAAGAAAATAAAAGGTTTTTTGCATCGTATAAAATTAAGAAATCTAATAAAAATAAATAAATAAATTTTAATAAAAAATATGAATCATGAGGACGAAAGATTCTTTTTGTTTTGTTTCGAGAAAAAAGAATTATATATATTTTTAAATATTTAGGAAAATCGTTAAAGCTTCCTCTATGAGAAAGCAAAGTGCTCAAAAAATGAAGACAAAAAAATATAAATATTATATAAATATAAATATAAATATGGTTCCCATTGAACCCATTTCATTATTTGATGGAAAAAATCTTTTGTAACAAAATGTATAATATTTAATCTTCTTTTTGAACATTTTGTCAATTTCATATTGATCTTTATACTGAACTTGTCATGTTTGATTCTGCGAATTTCATCTAATTTCTAAATTTTATTTTATCGATTGATTTGAACGGTTTAATTTTATGAATTTGAGATTTGTTTTCGCGTTACAGTTATTATCGAACTCTATTGTTTACTTTGCGTTTAACGGTTTCTGATAGCTCTTTCAGATTGTTTGTGTTTATTGATTTTCTGTTTTCGAGACTTTTGATTGCGAATATATTTTGAATGATTTAAATTTTGGTGTACATTATTCTCTCAAACCATACCTGCCTACCACGAGAATTTACAATTATCTTGTAACGTTTTCATTATTTTTAATTGCCTTTTAATTAATTCTTTTCGATTTTTCTCCATTATTATTAATCTAATTTCTCAAGTCCAACTTTAGCAGTCGTGCATACGCAGATGTAATCTCATAAACAAAATTTGGTTACATTTTGGCACCCGAAATCGAATTCACAGCTATTTGTATATGTATTTATATATATATAATATTTGTTATAAACAAATTTTATCAACAAATTGGTAAATTATCGGTAAAATATTTTTTCTCTTACTAAAAGTACTCCGTATTAATGTAGGAATGAATGACATTCCATATTTAATTGCAAAAGTAATTAAAAAGATAACAATAACTATTATTACCCGTGTGGAAATGTGCCCATTTAAGACCAGTTAATAAGTGGGCGCCAACTGGGATCCACTTGGACGTCCCAGCTATGAAAATTGTAATTAATTAAAGTACTATATTAATTATACGATAGGCGGAACGCAATCTCCCAAAAATATTGCAATTTTTTCAGTTATTCCGGATTTCTAATTATAAAAATTAAAGCTAATGAAAAGAAAGAATGTTAGCATTCTGTTTGGGCTCATACCCGGCATGCCCATCTTCCACAGTGGGCGTTCCCATGAAAATTCCAGTACATTAACACTGGGGGTCGATCACGTAAGTTCACTTCACTCTCACCTGACCTCACTCTCACTTCGCCTCACCAACCATCCATTTTTTGTCTAAATTCACGTCTTTTAATTTTTACGTTTAAAAATATACCTATGACATTAGAAAACACGTGATTAGACTTATGGTTAGGTTCTACAAGATTTAAATCAGTCGGGATAGAGAATTTGATTGCGTGGAAAAGGAAAAACTCACCAAAGTAAATCAAGTAAGTTTATTATAATTTTTAATTCTAGAATATATTGCGTCATTTATGAAGGGGTTATTCATATTATATTTTATAATATTAATAACCCCTTTATACATATAATATGAATATAATAATGAATAATAATATAATATTCTGATAATATAATATAATATAATAATAGTAATATTATATATATGAATATATATAATATTCATAATATTTTAAATGTTACCGCAAATTTTAAAGAATTTTTCTGGGAATTTTAAGAGATTTTAAAGTTTGTCATGGAATTTCAAAAGGGTTCTAGGGATTTGAATTGTTATCATTTTAAAAATATATATGAAAATATAAATTATAAATGTAGAACAATATAAAAATATTAATTATATGTAAGAAATGTATTATTTAATTAAATTAAAAAGAACATATAGGTACAAGCGTCCTGTAAGGCGTAAGCTTCACGAAGGGCTATGGATGTGAGTCGATGAAACGTTTCATTGAAACATTGAAAGTTTCATGAAACCACCAAAAATCTAGTGACAAATGTTAAGGAATACATGACGAACGCTGTACATGATTATGTTCAGGCCACGAAGTAGTATAAGGAGACCAATCTCCGTGCATTGAAAGTGGCCTCACTTTAGGGGGTCAGAGAAGCAGATTTTCAATAATCCACCGATGCCAGCGTGACATTAAAAATATTATGAATATTATATATATTCATGTATATAATATTATTATTACTATTATTATATTATATTATGTTATATTATATTATATTATTCATTATTATATTCATATTATATTATAATATAATTATAATAAAGAGGTTATTCATATTACACTCGACGTTCCCAATAGTAAATAAATCCAAACCAGAGTCGTTCCCAATAGTAAAAAAAATCCTTTCCTTAAATTTCATATCAAGTGCACATGCGTATTGCGTGTATTGGGTTAAATATGAAATGGCAAATGCGTAATATGGTTAATTGGGTTTGAAGTTTAATGTGCGGATTATTTTTTGAAGAAAAAGGACTTTAAAAAATGGATTTGGAAAATAAAGAAAACTATATAAGTAAATAAAATTTAATCGTAACTATCAGAATTCTACTAATTTTTTATGTAAATTATATCTTCAATGTGTGTACAAAATGAAATGCACTTGGTTATATAGCATAATACATTTCGTTTTGTTTTCAATGTTTTCATATTAACTTTTTCCTTTTTTTTAACGCATGCGCTGTAGATATCAAGTGTTGATTGTGAGAGATTCTCTTTACTATTGGGAACAAAATGTGTTTATTATTGGGAACAAATTACTATTCGGAACATTACTATTGGGATCGTCGAGTGTATATGTATAAAGGGGTTATTCATATTATAAAATATAATATGAATAACCCCTTCATAAATGATACATTATATTCTAGAATTAAAAATTATAATAAACTTACTTGATTTACTTTGGTGAGTTTTTCCTTTTCCACGCAATCAAATTCTCTATCCCGACTGATTTAAATCTTGTAGAACCTAACCATAAGTCTAACCACGTGTTTTCTAATGTCATAGGTATATTTTTAAACGTCAAAATTAAAAGCCGTGAATTTAGACAAAAAATTGACGGTTGGTGAGGCGAAGTGAGAGTGAGGTGAGGTGAGAGTGAAGTGAACTTACGTAATCGACCCCCTGGATACGTATCACATTCATATACATTTGTATAGCTTTTTGAAAATCTGTAATTATTCCTAAAAATTTGATTGTAACATTATAGTAATATTATCGTGACTTTAGACACTCTCTAATCTCTAAATTTCAAAAATTATTTTTCTATCTCATCTCTAAACACTTCTTAATCTTTAAATTGCAAAATTTGAAATCAAAATTTAACTCTAAATTTGAAATTTATAGTAAAATAATGTATCATTGTTAAAACATAATAGATTGTTTTTGATTATTTTCAAGGGCAATATACTTTTATCAGATAAATAATCTATATAATTATGATTTTAATGTTTGAGGAATATCATTACTCAAAGATTTCAATAACATTTTGCATCTTCATTTAACAACAAACAGCAATTTTCATATTAAGTTGCATAGAAATTAGGATTAGTTGA
>CAJFCO010000376.1:49263-61869 GCA_904066015.1 Synergus gifuensis
TTCGGAAAGTTTTAAGTTTGTTTTTTTAGTGTTTTAATAATGTTTATCGCGAATGTTGGTGTTTCTGAGGGACTTTCCCCCTCAAATACGTGTTTCGTCTTCCTAGAGGAAAAAAATTGCCTCCCGATACCCTTTCTGTGCGCCAGAATTTGGAATCAATTTTTGAGGTGAGTTTTCTAGGTTAGATTACCCTCTACATGAGCCTTAAGATATTCCATAACCAGATATTGTCCCTCTTTTTTGGTTTTGTACTAGGAAATGTGTTTAAGCCAGTGAATATCAGTGAAGTCATTGGGGGCCTTGGGATTGACACAGACTCTTCCCACCTTTCTCCAGTTTACATTCTTCACTCAAAGAACAGTAGTAAAGGTAGCAAAGACCGCGTGGTGTGTGTTTAAGATCAATAACACTCTATACTCTATTATCCAGTGAGAATAACATACTCGAAACTGAAATTTGAAACATATAATTTAATGTATTAGAACAAAAGTGATACGGATGATGTACTTTTTTCTGTTTTTATCATTATGTGATATAATAAACTTTCGGGTTGCGCCTATAATAGTGACGAAATAAATATCGTTCAGCTTCAGTAGTCTACAAAATGCGATTCGGTGTGGTTGCCTGCGGGCTCATCAGCGCCTGTATCGTCGGTTTCAGTTTTGTATACATCACATTGGTTGCATTAACCGCACCAAAAGCTGTAAATTGTCCTGTAGAGGCGCTTGTGAATCTATCATCAGAAATTGGTGAAAGTGATATTTCAAGGGGAATTTCTATTAACGAAACCTATTATCCTGCAGGTGCAATTCAAATCCGGGATGGCGAAATATTCGCCTGTCCATGTACGACTCGAACTTGTATTCCTATGTGCTGTCCACCAAATTTTCTTTTTAAAAGAGGAAACTGCATACCTGCGAATCGAACAACATTGATCTCATTTCCACCTCTATATGATGCGAAAACTCTGACTCCTATTAACGCCTCTTGGAATAAAGAATACTTTCACACTTTTATTTTTAATCCATGTAGAAAAATACAATAATTCTAAGAATAGTAATGAGTTAAAATATTTCAGATTAATTCCACATAAATATGAGTCGCAGATCTTTCGATTTCTGAATGATGGGTCCATTTCCATGTACATGCAAGACACGAAAAAAAATTACAATGAATATTGCTTTGGAGATGTGAAGTTTCATGAATACGAAGTTGAATATAGTGTGGTGCTGTGCGGTTACGAAGAAAAGAATAGAGTGTGGTTGTTTACTTACAGTATTCTAGTTATGTGTTCGATACCATTCTTCCTAATTACATTCATTGTTTACATGATTTTGCCTGAATTAAGAAATTTTCACGGATTAACGTTTTCCTCCTATGTTGCTTGCTTGACAGTAGCTTATACAAGTATGGGACTATTAAACCTTTTGACGAATAACTACCAATTCATTCCAATGTGCAAATCCGCTGGTAAGTTATAAAAATTGGTAAATTCTAAGCAGAATAACTCTGGGTCATGACTTACCATGAATTAAAGACAATTTTCTGAAATAATTATAAAACTTTCGGGTCGGATTTTTTAAAGTTTGCACACACTCCTACAAAGGAATTCTGTTACTGTATTTTGTATAGTTTTCCTATAGAACAAAGAATTATTCTGTTATCATAGAAAAAAAAATGTCTCAAGTGTTTTTAAAGCGCTACAAAATCGTGAATTCTTTTTTTATGCGATATGCGTGCTCGAAAAATGTTGAAACCAATTTTTTTCCTTTTAACAAAATAATATAATTTTTCTTCTATTTAACCCTTAGCTGTCACTGGGCTCAAATTGACCGGCAAGATCTGACGGACCGGCAAGATCTGACGAACCAAAGGCAGGACCAAGTCGCATTAGCCATCCGAAACGAAATTTTGCAAAAATTCCACAATATTGTTCTGATACTGTGTCTGATTAATGATTTAATGTTAAAATACGATTTTTTGTAATAAACATTTAAATTTCATGTTTAGAAAATAGCTTTTTTCTGAATTTTCAGTCTTGAAATAAAATAGCTTCTTCGCCTCACTTGGTGAGACGAAAATTTCTTTTCCAAAGGCTTTAATTCTAATACTAATCATTGTAGACAAATAGTTTCCACATAAAAGATGTAGTCAAAAACGTGGTTTGCAATGGTACTTGAGTTATTTATTAATTTTTTCATTTGCCAGTTTTATAGAGCTCAACAGTAAAAACTAGCTGTGAAGGTGTATCAAATTTTGTGCTCATTCAATGAGCACTTTGCTTCCTGTAAGCAAATATGATTTTCTTCCTCATAGAGGAAGCATTAAGTATTCTTTACATCATCATTCAGTTTTGATTATTTGAGAAGTTATATTCGAAAAATTCATTTTCGAAAATTAAAATAAAGCACAACTTTCTTATTTTTAAATAAAATGTATTAATCTTATAGGTCAATCGATTCGTCTCGACGCAAGGAACCTTTATTTTAGAGAAGTTATAGTTGAAACACTAATTTTTCAAAAGTAAATAGAACCATAACTTTGTTATTTTTCAATGAAATGAAATAATATTATAGACCAATCGATTCGTCTCGATGCAAGGAACATTTATTTTCCTCAAGTCAAGTCAAAATTTTTATTATTTGAAAAGTTATAGTCGAAAAATTAATTTTTGAAAATACAATTAACCATGACATCCTTATTTTTTAATGAAATGCATTAATCATATAGGTCAATTGATTCGTCTCGACACAAGGAATCTTTATTTTTCTTACATCAGCTTTCAATTTTGAATATTTGAGAAGTTTGTAACGCAGTCTGGTCTCCGGCCGCGGAACTACGTTTTAACAATCTTATGAAAATTATTTATACTCAAGGGAATTCAAATTTTTACCGCGCCAGTCATTTATCTTTAATAAATGACGATGAATTCCGAAATCTTGTCATTTACCTGAAAATCCTAGAAAAATAACAGCTACTAGTTCATCTCAAGGTCATCACGATATCTCAAGGTCGTGGATCATAAAAGAGCGTAACGGAAATGAAACTGAGACCGAATTTCACACGAGAAACAATCTGGTTTATTTCACAAACAAAAAAAATCAAGCGGGATCAATCGATTCACAAGAATTATACGCGAATAAAGAAAAGTTACAATATCATATTTAAGAATTCAGTAGTTTGATTTACAAAACGAGAAAACAGTTCAGTTATCCGATAATTTGATTAAATTTTATAGCGACTCAGAAAAGACAATGAGTTATCACTGAATTAATCTAAAGATTTGAAATGGAGAATTGAATTGAAGATTCAATTCTCGATAATGGGCGAGTGTCTGATGGGCACGTTATGTAACATTACAACCTCATCAAACATTGCTGAAACAAAACTCAATTTAAATCAATAACGGTCCATAAAAAAATAAATGAATTAAAGAAACGAACATGTGGCAGGCACAATGAATTATGTTACAACCATGCCATATTTCGTTACAAAATACCAAAGAAAGCACTGAATTTAGGATTGCGAAATCGAAATAAATTATCAAAAATAATCATTAATACGCGTATGTGAGCACTTCCGAGGAAAACAACGCATTATATAATCGAGATACGAAAGAATCAAAAATGGCGAAGTGAGACAAAGTGATTTCAAAGGTTACGTAATCCAATCTATACTAGCACTTTGTCAAACTTGCCAGAACAATATAAGATGTTACCTTGGCCATCGCAAACTCAAAAATATATCCTTCGATCAATAATCTCAACGACAATCCAATAAAATCCAATAATAGTCTTTAAAATAGTTCAATAGTCCGTAAAGGAGAACACAAGAGGAAAAAGGCTTCTTGCCACAAAGACTTCTAGAAAGAGAGTGAAGATCGAGGTGAAGGCGGAAGCTCGTTGACAGGCAGACGGAAATCGGTCAGCTACCATCATGAAGTTTCAGTTGAATTTAGCCAATCATAGCAGTCAAATAAGTCATTTGACTGTTACGTAATATCTTCCGATGACCATAACGATGCCAAGTGATCATTATGCCTAGTGCTTGCATCTTTTAAAACCCAGATGAGTCCGCAGGATGTCTGAGCATCCCTGAATTGCGTTCTCAAAAATCAAATAGATCGATCGGGATCTACTAGCGAAATAACAATCTCTTCTGAAGAACGAATAAGAGAAATGTAGTCTTTAATCGGATGCACGGGGCTCCGCACATCCTTGCTGTTGGCTGATACAGCTGGCTCACGGCCTGAGAGATGGCGAACTCTGGTGCTTGGCGGGAGTACAGACAATATTCAAATTCCAAGACATCCTTCCTTCCCTCTTAATTGCATGATTCCTTCAGAACGACATCCTTCAAGTGTTCCAATTGGCTTGAGGTTTACACGTTAAGACAAAGGCTTGCAAAAACAAAGATTAGATATAATAATAATTAATTTCGAGAGTGCTCTGGGTTTGCGCAGCGGGACTCTCTTTCTGTCGGTCGTATTACCGAGCGCGATTCAAAATAGCTAATGTCTCCGGTGCCGGCTGTTAACTACATCTTTTGACGATACAGAATTCTGCAACGTCACAAGTTATAGTGAAAAAATGGATTTTACGAAAATTATAAAAATACACCAAACTTGTAAAATTAAATATTTTGTTAAACCCTTATAAGAAATTCAACTAGATATATAGTCCCGCTCGCGGCTAACCTGTCGCGACTGGTTGGCTCTCGGTGCAAAGAATACTATTTCATATCGTGGATGTAAGCTATACATAACAAAAGTTTGAAGATTGATTTCTGAAATGCGGATGAGTTAAAATAAAGTAAAACCTACTATGTATTGATAAATTATGTAAAATTTCGGTTCATGAAGCTTGGGCAAACATACCAGGGAGCTCTCAAATCAATACATTTGTAATTATTTTTTTGACGTAGTCATAAATTATTTAAAATAATTGTTATTATACATATATACGTAGTACTTTTATGTATAATTTGAATCAATGACAAATTTAAAAAATTTTTAAATGGCGGAGATATGAGCCAATGAGTAGGACCCTTTTTTGAAAATCCTTGTTGATGGTATACCTAGTTTCTCGATCAGGCATTGTTTGAAAAAAAAATTTTTTTTTGCTTATTTAGAAAGGTAATCGCTATCGTGTGACGTAGGGAAAAAAATTTAAAAAATTTTTTGTAGAAATTATAACTGTATAAAGGGGTTTTTGTAGTCGCTGATTACGAATCCGAAGTCAAAAATAAAAAAAACAAAATGGCGGATCCAATATGGCGGACGACTATGCTAAATAAATTTTAGATTATTTTCAAACTTGGTATAAAGGGGTTTTTGAAGTCGCTGATTACGAATCCGAAGTCAAAATTTTTTAAAAAATGGCGTATCCAATATGGCGGACGAATCGTTTATAAAATTGTTTATAAAATTTGTTTATAAAATAACAAATTGTTTATTGTCTTTCATGAATTTAGTTGAAAAACGGTTTTTATCTATAAATTATTCATATATAGTGCGAATCAATCGATGAATCACTGTCAATCCCCTTAAATCTATTTTCAGTCACTTATTTGTTTATAAAAAATTCAATAAATTTTTAATCAATTGCTAACTTTCGCGGATAGGTGCTTCATTTCTTCTAGGTATTTGGGATTGAATCCAAGTATTTTTCGAAACCCAGTACTCTTCAAAAGAAAAAATTCTTTTTTTCATTTTTGATATTAAATAAAAAATTTTTTTCAAAATCTGGATCAAAATTTTTACGTGGAATTTTATTAGGTTTCATTAAAAAAAAAACGTTCAAATCGGTTCAGAAATGGCTTCACAATATAAATTTGCCCGCGAAACCGTTTATGGCCCCACTGTGGGTCCGAGCGGAACTTGAGTTTCAGTTACGCGTTCACTTCTAATTGCTGTAACTTCGGAAATAGTTTGAATTTTGAAATGATTGAACGCTTAAAATATTCTTAAAAGTATAAACAATTTATCTAAACAAAAAAAAATCGATTTTTTGAAAATCTCATGGTGGTGTAACCCCTTAAGGTGACGGTACTGTAGGACTTGTAGGACTTTCCACTAAATCCCTAAATTTTCTTATGAAAATTGCAATAAAGTAATGAATATATGAAGTAAGAGAAAAATAGTGTAATGATTCCTTTTAACATTCCAATAATTTTATTTTGTTTTCATGCTTATGTAAGTACGAAGACACAAAATAAAATAGTCATCACAATTCCTCGATCATTATTTTTCCCTTAACCGTTGTTTTTATTTTCTTTTTTATAGTCATATTATTAATTATTAGTACAGAAATGAATAGACATTTGAAGTATAGAAACTAATTAGAGATAGATATATCTTTCAAATAGTATTTTCTCGTACTCCAGCCGTCACATTTTAGCTTCTCATTTTGGTTTTAAAAGAGACACATCAGTAGCAGTTTTTATTTTTTGATGATTTAACAAAAAAAACTATTTATTTGTAAAAAATATTTAATTAGCCAAGTAATTGTTGTGTAGAGTTCCGAATAGTGTAAACGTCTGATTTTCTTAGCACTCCGTATATGTATGTATTTTGACGCGCTGATTACGAAAATGATAGTGCAAATTGGCGAATAGTCGATTTTCATTGTGAAACCATGAAAAAAATCATAAAAATAATGGTTTATTGCTATTATATTAGCTAATATGCAAAATTTTTTAAAATGTTTTAAACAAAATTTGTAGAACACATCGAAATACACATTTTTTATTAAAAACATTTTTTTCTGTGAATGATAGTTTCCGAGAACATCAACGATATAAAGATTGCAATCGTATCTTCCCTTTGCCATTTCCCTTTACCATTCCTCTTTGCCATTCCCTTTCCCATTTCACTTTGTCATTACCTTTGCCATTCCCTTTGCCATTCCCTTTACCATTCCTTTTACCATTCCCTCTGCCATTCCCTTTACCGTTCCCTTTGCTATTATCTTCGTCATTTCCCGATACCTTTCCCTTTGCCATTTCACTTTACCATTCCCTTTGCCATTCCCTTTTCCTTTGCCTTTGCCATTTCCCTTTACCATTCCCTTTGCCATTCCCTTTGATATTTTACTTTGCCATTTCCCTTTGCCATTTCCCTTTGCCATTCCCTCTGCTATTTTACTTTGCCATTTCCCATTTCCCAATCCTATTGATATTTCCCTCTTCCTTTCCCTTTGCTATTTCCCTTTACTATTCCCTTTACAATTTCCCTTTGTCATTCCTTTTACCATTTCCTTTGCCATTCCCTTTCACATTTCCCTTTGCCATTCCCTTTGCTATTCCCTTTGCCATTTCCCTTTACCATTCCTTTTGCCATTTCCATTTGCCATTCCTTCTACCATTACCTTTGCCATTCCCTTTGCCATTCCCTTTGCTATTTCCCTTTACAATTCCCTTTTCCATACCCTTTGCTATCTCAATTTGACACTTACCTTTACCATTCCCTTTGCCATTCCCTTTGCCATTTCCCCTTGACATTCCCTTTGCCATTCCTTTTACCATTCCCTTTGCCGTTCCCTTTTCCTTTCCTTTTGCCATTTCACTTTACCATTCCCTTTGCCGTTCCTTTTACCATTCCCTTTGTCATTCCCTTTGCCATTCCCTTTCCCATTTCCCTTTGCAATTCCCTTTACAATTCTCTTTGCCATTCCCTTTGCAATTTCCATTTGCCTTACCATTTGTCATTTCCCTTTACTATTCCCTTAGCCATTCTCTTTGCCATTTCCCTTTGCAATTCTCTTTGCCATTTTCCTTTACCATTTCCCTTTGCCATTCTCTTTGCCATTCCCTTTGCAATATTCCCTGTGCCATTCCCGTCACCATTCCCTTTACCATTCCCTTTACCATTCCCTTTACAATAATTTTCTTTTACAATGATTTCCATGGTAGAATGTGAAGAGCCATGGTATATGGGTTTTTTTAAAAATGAAAATTGATATATTTGATTTTCTCGGAAACTGTCACTTGCAGAGAAAAATATTTAAAATAAAAAATGTATTTCGATGAGATCTACAACTTTTGTTGCAAACTTTTTTGTAAATTTTGCATATTAGCAAAGATAATTGCAAAAAACCATGATTTTTATGGATTTTTTCATGATTTTACGATTAAAATCGATTAGTCGCCAATTTTCACTATCATTTTCGTAATCAGCACGTCAAAATACATTAGTATAGGGAGACCCAAGAAAATTAGATGTTTACACTATTCAGAACTTTATCCTAATTGTCCTTAAACCTAATTGACCTAAGATTCAACGATAATTTCAACTCTTTGATCGTACGACGGCATGGACGTCGATAGAACGTCACATCGACCATCCATTTCTGACTGGGTTACCCGATTTTCCCCTATACAATAAAAGTTTTCAATCTTGAACATATTTAATTTTGAATATACTCTAACCATAATCTAATCTTATATCACTAATCTCTCTCTCCACACGCTACTACGACTGTATAAGGGACCGCATGGGGTAGTAAACGCTGTAGTTACGTAGGTGTACTTATAATGTGGGTTGCAGTCTGTTTTCACAACATAACCTGCGGGGTATCATGTTGAAAATAACTCCACAAGATGGTTTGAACGTCACTTACTACGTTAGAAACTAGCTGTGAAATCGACTTCGGGTGTTCCATTTAAATATATTCACATTTTTTTGTGCTCATTTTTTGACCACTGGTTCCTCATTATGATGAAGTTGCAAATGAATTTGCTTCCTCATAAAGGAAGCATTAACCATTTGCCTCAATATTAAAAAATATATATAATTCTTTTTTCTCGAAACAAAGAATTTTTCAACCTCATCATTCATATTTTTTAATAAAATTTATTTATATTTGATTAATTAATTTTATACGATGCAAAAAACCTTTTACTTTCTTACATTAGCTTTAAATTTTGGTTATTTGAAAACAAAAATAAAAACGAAAGGGCCTAGCGAAATAAGCATGTGAAATCGGCCCCCGCACGTATAAAGCTGAAATTAATTTCATAAGTTCGTATCCATGTAGTATGAAACTCCACAAAGTTTCAACCTCAAAATCCTTTTTTTACATTCTCATCAGAGAAGGTATTAGATTTGTGTAAAATTTGACCCCCCAGTTTTTGTCAAATGTCCACGTTTTGGGACCCCCTGAACCCGAAAAACATGTTTTTACGAATGTGTCTGTCTGTCTGTAGATTTTTAGTTTGTGAGCACGATAACTTTCGAAAGAATTGAGCGATTGGGTTGTCCTTTTGTATACTCTTTTAGTGTCCTAAAATGAAGGTCAGGTTCGTTCACCAGCCATTTTGGATAAAAATTCAAAAAGTTGGAGCATTATGAAAAATTTTGAAACCACTTTTTTTTTAATCTAAAAATTCTAATGACGTATGTTCGTAGTACTCAAAAAGTTGAACAATTTTTCTTAATGACGTTTTTCGATAAAAAAAAAAATTGAAAGACATAACATTTTGAAAATCCAAAAAAATGAAAGAAAACTTAAATTAGAAGCCAAAAAACGCACGATATGAAAAAAAGTCTAAAGATAAAAAATGTTTCTTTTTGAACACCCTATAGGATAGGCATAACAAATTTTTGAATTTCCTTAAAAAATCGAAAATTCAAATTTTGAGCAAAATAACGCGATATGCAGAGAAAATGATAAGAAACATAATTATTGGCCTTAGAAAGATCTACAAGTTCTCCTTTGGCCATTTTTAAATAGGATGAGTAGTTTTCGTTTTAATCATGAAAAATATTGGTAAACAGAGCCGAGCGCGAAGCGCAAGGTTTAAATCAAATATCGAGCGCGAAGCGCGAGTGCCCTGATGAGAATGTGCTCATTAAGGTCGATAGAGCCTTAAGTAAATTAGTTAACTTTTGCATTGAAAGCTGTAATTTAATTTAATTTAAATTTATTTTAATTAAATTTTAAAAAATATATAAAAATATAAATTACAAATATAAAAAAATAAATCAAAATATAAAAATATAAATTATGTATAAAAAATATATACTTTAATTAAATTTAAAAAAAAAAATATATATAGGTTCAAGCGTCCTGTAAAGCGCAACCTTCACGAAGAGCACAAGCGCGCGATGAGAATGTGCCCGCGAAGCGGGCAGATTTTTTTTTGTTGGAGATATGAAGGAGGAAAGGAAAATCAAGAAAGTGATTTTTCTCGAAAATGACTCAATCGATTTTAATTTAAAAAATATATGTTTTAAAGATCATTCTAGATAATTTAAAAAAAAATGTCAAATTTTTCGAACAAAAAATAAGCATAAAAAATGTTTGAAAATTTTGAAAATTTTTTTCTTATGTTGTTTTAGATACCACTGATGTTTTTTCAGGAAAAAATCCTTGCACTGTATACTACAACACAAATTTTTTATAAATTTTTTTGTTTGGTGGAACATAGTTAAAAAAATCTGCCCGCTTCACGGGCACATTCTCATCGCGCGTTTCGCGCTCCGAAATATTTACACGTCGCGCTTCGCACGCTTGTGCCCTTCGTGAAGCTTGCACGTTAAAGGACGCTTGAACCTATATGTTTTTTTTTTCAATTTAAATAAATTATATATTTTTTATATATAATTTATATTTTTATATGTTAATTTATTATTTTTATTTGTAATTTATATTTTTATATATTTCTAAAAATTTAATTAAATTAAATTTAAATTAAATTAAATTAAATTACAGCTTTGAATGCAAAAGTTAACTAATTTACTTAAGGTTCTATCGACCTTAAGGAGCACATTCTCATCAGGGCACTCGCGCTTCGCGCTCGGCTCTGTTTAACAATATTTTTCACGATTAAAACGAAAACTACTCATCCTATTGAAAAATGGCTAAAGGGGAACTTGTAGATCTTTTCAAGGCCAATAATTATGTTTCTTATCATTTTCTCTGCATCTCGCGTTATTTGGCTCAAAATTTGAATTTTCGATTTTTTAAGGAAATTCAAAAAGTTGTTATGCCGATACTATAGGGCGTTCAAGAAGAAACATTTTTCATCTTTAGACATTTTTTTATATCGTGCATTGTTTAGCTTCTAATTTAAGTTTTCTTTCATTTTTTTGCATTTTCAAAATATTATGTCTTTCAAATTTTTTTTCATCCAAAAAAGTGATTAAGAAAAATTATTTCAATTTTTAAGTACTACGAACGTACGTCCTTAGAATTTTTAGATTAAAAAAGAAAGTGGTTTCAAAATTTTTCAAAATGCTCCAACTTTTTGAATTTTTATCCCATATGGCTGGCCAACGAACCTGACCTTCATTTTAGGTTACTACAAGAGTATACCAACGGACAATCCAATTGGTCAATTCTTTCGTAAGTTATCGTGCTCACAAACTAAAAATCTACAGACAGACAGACAGACACACACACATACACACACAGAGACACATTCGTAAAAACATGTTTTTCGGGTTCAGGGGGTCCCAAAACGTGGACATTTGACAAAAACTGGGGAGGTCAAATTTTACACAAATCTAATACCTTCTCTGATGAGAATGTAAAAATCAATGTACGTAATGGCGCCGCCCGCTGCTGAGGTTCACGGTGGATGAATGGGGCCCTTTTTTTAAAGGACGTGGGAGGTAAGCGAATCGTGGGTCAAAAAACGCATATAGTGGTGGGGGCAATCCAATTCGCAAAGTACTATGCACTCTATGTTCTGCACGTCAACGGAAAATCTAATCTCTAACTTATGTTTGTAAGATTTCAATTTTTGATAAGAGAGGAATGCAACTGCTTAAAGAGTAACATTGTCATTAGTTTAAGGGCATTGCATAAACGAACATTGAAATTTGTATTGCTACACCAATGGGTGTTTCTTATGTATCGAGGTATATGATTGGTGTACACAATATGGCTGTAGGGGAGATGACAGATAAATTATAATTTCACGCCGGAAATATTATAATTTATGCATAATTCCGGCATTTACGGAAAATTCGAAGGTGATAGAGAAAATTCTATAACTTCCAACTGAGCATCTGTAAGAGAGTATTTTCGTAATAGATTATGTAAAAATCCGTATTTTTGGTCCAAAGTGGTCAAAATCTCGAGAACCATCGAAAACTTATATCCTCTAGTGACATCTATCATGTGAGTACGCCAGTGATACAAATTTTCGGTCGGTAACATGTGTCGCTTCTCTTTTGCTACGCTGAACGACTGACGCACTGGATGAAGTCAATACTTCATCATTTTCCGATGGTTCTTGAGGTTTGGACCAAAAATATGGATTTTTACGTAAGCTATTACGAAATTCTCTCTGGCAGATATTTAGCTGGAAGTTACAAAATTTTCTCTATCACCTTCGAATTTTCCGTAAATGCCAGAGTTATGCATAAATTATAATATTCCCGGCGTGAAATTTAATCTCCCGCGCAGCCATATTGTCTGCTGTGACGATCTCTATATGTTACATACATAGCTGCCCCTAAAATTAAAATTAATATAGATATTGAATTCCCTTTTGATCATTTCGTGTAAATCAAAAGAGTATTTAATAAAATTAAAATAAGTTCATACTGTAGGGAGCATCGTATGCAACGTGAGCCGTCAAGCTGACGCCGCTAAATTC
>CAJFCO010000376.1:70753-95382 GCA_904066015.1 Synergus gifuensis
TTAAAGCATTTGAAGTGTGCTGGCTGCGATATTTCTTTAAAGAAAGTGAGTGGTAGAAGAACAATTCGCTTCTTCAGTTTTTACCATTTTTTTTTCTACGACACGCTTTCTTTAAAGAAATATCGCAGCCAGCACACTTCAAATGCTTTAATGCCGAAGACATTTTTTAGAAAATAATAGTTAATTATTAATTAACTCAAATGATATTAATTATTTAATTGATAAAACTAAATGAAATATTCAATAATGATGAACAGAAAAAATAAATGAAATACTGTACTATTTTGTGAGAACGCAAAACACCAAATGCAAGTAGAACTCAGTCGTTGCTTATGTCTCTTCTGTCGAAGAAAAATTAGAGAGAGTAAATTGTTAAACTAATGACAATGTTAATCTTTAAGCAGTTGCATTCCTCTCTTATCAAAAATTGAAATCTTACAAACATAAGATAGAGATTAGATTCTCCATTGACGCGCAGAACACACAGCGCATAGTACTTTGCGAATTGGATTGCCCCCACCACTATATGCGTTTTTTGACCCACGATTCGCTTACCCCCACTACCGGCGTTAAGTGTCCCTATTACAGTGTTCTTAAACAAACTACATATACATACATGTATAGGCAAAATGTAGACGTCCTTTAAAAAAAGAGCCCCATTCATCCACCGTGAACCTCGGCAGCGGGCGGCGCCGTTACGTACATTGATTTTTTTAACTACGTTCCACCACACAAAAAAATTTATAAAAAATTTGAGTTGTAGTATACAGTGCAAGAATGTTTTCCTGAAAAAAAAACAATGGTATCTCTAAAACAACATAAAAAATTTTCAAAATTTTCAAACATTTTTTTATGCTTATTTTTTGTTCGAAACATTTGAAATTTTTTTTTGAAGTTATCTAGAGTGATCTTTAAAATATTTTTTTTTAAATTAAAATCGATTGAGCCTTTTAAAAAAAATATCTTTTTTGATTTTCCTTTCCCCCTCCATATCTCCCACAAAAATAGGATTTTGAGGTTGAAACTTGGTGGAGTTTCATACTACATGGATACGAACTTATGCTATTAATTTCAAGTTTATACGTGCGGGGGCCGACTTCACATGCTTATTCCACTAGGCCCACTAGGAATCTTTCTTTCCTTTACATAAGCTTTGAATTTTGATTATTTGAGAAGTTATTGTCGAAAAATAAATTATTTAAAAAAATTCTAAATATACATAAACATTTTTAAATTCAATATTTTGAAAAATTCTTCGTCACGTTTTGAGATATTGGTGGTGCCAATATACCTTACAAATTTCATCAATTTATGTCTTTAAGTTAATAGGGCGACAGAAAACGGCAACACGCACACACACACATACGGATAATTGATTAGAATGTTGTATTAGACATTTATCAAGTGAGGAAAGTTTAATTAAACCAATTTAAAAATATTGGAAAATGTAACGACTACAAAGAGCTTGCTCTATGAGGAAGCAAAAGCTATATATATATATATATACAGCTGTATAAAAAACAGATATATATGGTATATTAAAATTAAAAGTTTCAGTAAATACACGGAAAAAAATTGTTCCGGAAGAATTACCGAATTAGTTCAGAGATTGAGGATATGAGAAAAATTCGGTAGATATCAAATAACTTTTCAGGAAAATACCTCGAACCGTTCTAAAAAAATTACCGAACTCACAGTAAACACTGAATGTGGGTTTTATAAAAATCAAAATGAAATATAATAAATAAATTTCGAAGAAAATATAAAACAGTTCGATAATTTTCAGGAGAATTTCTATGTCTCTAAAAGAGTATTTATTATTTCCCTGCCAAGAGAATTCTGAATCTTGGACTGGAAGAATTCCCGATTCTATAAAATATTGATGTCGAACGAATTCCTAGTATACATCATAACAGCAGCATAGGACTAGTCTATAAATTCGGCGTGAATAGACACCTGTAACGGGTGTGATGTTGCAGATTTCTGCAACTCACAAAAAGCTCAATCTTAGCTTAATTTCAGTTAAACAGAAACTTTAGTGCCTTCGCTTAAAGTCAAAATTCGGCACTCCTATCATTTTATATTATTTTATCTGTTTTTATTATTTTAGTTTTGATTGTTTTTTTTATTATTCATTATTTTAGCCAGATACTTTTATATAGGATTGATTTTATTTTTATTTTTTTATTTTTTTTTATTATTATGTACATTTCTGAGCTTCGTGGTACAAGAAAGGAAGCTATGGACGTTCCAACCACCCACACCATTCACAGATTCGGTTTCGTCATTCACAACACCACCTTTAGAAATTCTTCGACAACTCTACAATTCCTTGGCCATTATTATCATTATCTTTATCTTCACCATCCCTCTTGATGTCCGAGACAAAGATATCAATTTTGTCAGTAATGGACAGTTGGATTGGTGTTGGTCATCCAAGTAATAGGTACATCCCTGTTAAGGATTGACCGGGGTCGATTACCATAAAATTCTACGTAAGAATAGGTATTTTCACCGAATTAATTGTATTATCTCTCATCATATTCGTAAATGAATAGATGTTTTCTAGCTTTTAATGCCATATGTTTATCTTTATGTTTATCTGGAACATCGAAGGATCCCCAAAAGTTCATCTATGGTTTGGATCAAGGATTCCCTGTTCTCCAATTGGACTCTAATATCTGAAAACATGAAAGGTTCTTTCATCTCGTTCCTTCCTACATTAAGGAATCGTAAGCACACCTCTCTGTCTTCCAACAGCGGCTGATAAGGACTATCGAAGAAGAAGAAGAAAGGACATAGGATTGACGAATTAGAAGCGAATCTCATCAGCTATCCTTCTCATAACCATACGAAGTTATAGAAATTAGGCCTTTGCGCATCAGCCCTTCCCCTAATTTGTAATTTCCCCAAGTTAATGAGACAGCGTGAGAACTCGATTCTTCATCTTTTGAATTTGTGAACTCGACGCGAAAGCACGCAGTTTTAATTTATTTCAAATTTGTGAGTTAGTCTCAACGGTTCTTCAAAATCCTAAGGTAGGATTCAAATTTCCTTAAATGGTTTAGCCAGGATTATTTTATTTCTTTTACCTTATACTTTTTTTTTTAATTTATACAATTTCGCATTTACTCCTTGGCTAAATCATTCGAATTTAATCATTTCTTTTGGAATTTATATTATATTAATTTATGTGTATTGATTGATCTTTTGTGATTTTTATTTTGATTATGTATCTTTAAACTATATTAATAATCTGGAGTGCCGAAATACCTGAAATTTAAAATGTTTGAAATTTATAAATGTCAATTTAACTTATATTACTTTAACCTTATACTAAACTTTGAATGTTAAATTTGTTTTGCCGAAAGTATGAACTTGAATCTTTAAATTTTATGTACCATGTCCCTAGTTTGTTATATAATTATCTTTCTTTATTCCTTGCTTACCATATAATTATTTTTGATTTTATAAAAATTGAATGATCCCTTAAATTTATTAGTTCCCTTTTATTATTGTAAATTTAAATCCCTCGCTTACGATATAGCTTATTTAACTTTGTGAAAATAAATATTTCTTTTGAATTCATTAATTCCCTTTTACGATTGTAAATTGTTTGTCCCTCACTTACCATATAAATAATTTAAATTTTCCCTTCCTGTCTATTATTATTATAAATTCATGATTAATGAATATTGTAGTTTTCCAATTTTTTGTCTAATAATTTTAAAAATGCTTTTATTGATATTATAAAGTGTCTGAAATGTAAACCTCATGTTTAAAATATTTTTTTGTTGTTTAATAAATTATTCTTAATTATTTATTACAAATATGCCTGATTTGAGCTTTATAATTTTGGAAACCCCCCCCCCCACTCTACTGTCATTAATTGAGCTAACCGTTTCTCCCTTGTAATGAATCCTAATAAGTAATTTATCTTTATCGTTTATCGTTTATCGTTTGTAAATTATTAATATGATGAAAAATTATGGAATTATCTATATCTTTACCTTTTTATCTTTATCTTTGGAATTTATATTCCATTTATGTATTTTCTTTCCATACATTTTTCACTTTAATTGATTCTTTTGTCCCAAGAAAGGACTGCGCCCGATTATCTGTAATATCTAATTTTATTTCTGAGACTTATCATGAGTTTTACCGTTAAATTATTTATTTTCTTTCTTTAAATTCATTTTGATTAGGGTTCCTTGTGCATCACTTTTAGAGACCTTAATTTATTTATTTAAATTAAAAAGTGAGCGTCACACGGGTCACAAGAAATGATATAATAATTTCACAATACTAATATCAATATTATTTGTGCTTGAACTATATATTGCAGGACTTCTTTATTATAGACCTAGCATGGTCAGAGGTACCAAAGGGATTGACTGCCGGCCCTCAGACAAGGGATGCGGTAGTCAGGGCCCCAAACCAAAGGGGCTGTAGAGGGGATGATTTATGTTTCCGTTACAACCCTCCCTTTAGATGGGGTTTAGTCCCAAAACCCTTTTATTTGTTCTTATCTTAACATTAGTAATCTTAATTTTACTATCAATATTTTCGTCCTCTAAGGGTGCAGTAGGAGCATCGGTATAAAGCACAGACGGGGCTGTGCTTACATTTTTCTTCACGCAAAATATGTAAAGCTTTCGAGGAATACACTTGCGAAGTAATTAAAGGATACCACGTTTGTAACCCGCAAAAACTAATATAGTTACGATCGCGGTGTAACCTAGGTACTGCACCCAGGTAGTAGCCTGTTCAGTCCAACTTCGTGTCCGCCTGTCTCTACTGACCTGTTCAACTGCGTTTTTGATGTCATCGATAGATTGTTTTAAATTATTTAAATTTAGGGGCTTAATCTTCTGTGTTAACGGTATTAGTTTTTCCTTGATAGAATCTAATTGCTTATCAGTATACAGCAACGACAAATTTTTCTTATATTTTATCTCTCCTACTAAAGAGTCTGTGTAGCTTAATTTTAATATCATATTCATTCCATTCAAAATACATTTGTCCTTACTAATAATTTTAGTCGAGCCTCGAATTTTAATTTTTTGGTTACCTGATTCGCACAGCGCATCTATTTCTATGGGTTCGTGGGGAATTAGAATATATCCACTGGTGAGTGGTATAAATGCGATGTTTGCAATCTTGAAAGGTGAGTATGTGCACTCATCCGTAATTTTTTTACATTCGTTCTTAATATACTATTCTCGCAACTATGGGTTTCTGACATTAAATACGTAGATTGGATTTGTTTACACATTTTTGTTTTTCTGTAAGTTTTACATGTATCTAGGGTCGTTTTGTCGGTAGGTACGTATGTAGTGTGTCCCTGTCCCATGAACAAGTATTCGTAATCTGGAATTATGGCAAGGAAAACCGAACTGATTTGTTTAGGAGTAGGTATTAGGTACTTGATTTCATAGGTTTCAATTTCCGGAATCGGGATGTGGATAGAATACACAAATTTTTTGTGATAACCACGTTCACTACTGAGATGTCGATGATATGTTGGAAGTTTGATTTATCAAAGGAATGGTGTATTTGACGTTGAGCTTTTCCTCAAATTCCTTCAATTCAAATATAAGGATGTCTGGTGTTAGGAGTTGGGGATGAACTATTCCATTTTTCCTGTCATTTATTGCATTTATCAGAAGGTCTTCACTCAACTCATCAACTATCATCATGCAAACCGTTATTTGGTTAGCGATGGCTAAATTTTTCGTGTTTCTATTTGTTCTGTTAACCAGTTGATTAAGACGATTAACGTTTTCTTTATTGTGTAGTTTAAGCGTCTCGAGATCAGTAGAAGCAGCATTTAATAGTAATTTTATTATCTTCGTTTGGTTGGAAATGCCTTGTGATAGAATTGTATTGTCTTTAAATAGTTTATGCAGTTCTTCATTAATGTAAGCCATATCATTTTCACTTAGAATACCAAAAAGTGTTTTCGAAAAATCTCCTATAAAGTTAAAGAATCCTCTTTTACTTCGGTTTTTTCCCAAGAGTTGGTTCAAAAGGCTTCTTTTCTTATCTAGACGTTTAATCCTTGCTTGGATGAGATCCAGCTCAAATCGTTCTAGACAATACATTGGTATGAAGCGGCTGAAAAGGTGCTTTGCAAAGACCCAAACGTGTTGTCAATGTCGTCAGTCCCTACTCCAAGTATGATGTTCCATGTGTCATGGTAAAGTTGAGCCTGTCCCAACTCCTCCGAGTAAATAGTTACCTCGGTCAAGTCGGTTGTGGTGATTTCCGCCGATATTGTCTTTAATATCCATAGTAAAATTAGTGTAGTCATCTGAAACATTATGTATAGTAGGGTATAAGTTGATTTGCATGTATCCGAGTTACTTTGTTATTGAACTGTATCGTACAATTATTTTTTTATTGTTCTATGATAACTGCTGGCCCTTTCCATGAGGGAGAGAGTTTGTTGATTGGGTGATTGTTAACAAATTTCACAAGATCTCCGGGATGCTGGTTTTTAACAGATTTTTAATTGTTGAATGGGTTCTTTCCAGTGCTCCATTATTTTGTGGGCGATATGCTGTTGTCTTTATGTGTTTAATCCTGAACATGTTTTCGAAGTTCTGTATTAATTCAGATACAAAATTTTGTCCCTGATCAGTTAATATATTCCTAGGTTCTCCGAATAGGTAAATGTAATGGTCGAATAACCTTTTTATAATATTTTCGGATGCTATATTTTTAAGAGGTATCAGGATTAAGTACTTTGTGAGCACGTCCTGAATACTGAGAATATATTCGTTTCCTGAAAGCGTCAAGAGTAAGGGTCCGAAAATGTCCATGGCTATTTTATCGTTTGGGTTTACCGGCGTATCTGGAATGATTGCCTCACATTGTCTCTTGATTTTGTTTTTTGTAAATGGCAAACCGGACATCGCTTGATGTAGTGGATGATTTCCTGTTCCATATTTTTCCATTCTCCGAGGGTTCTAGCTCGTTCGATGGTCTTATTTTCCCCAAAATGTTGGGCGGTAACAGATCCATGTGATTCCCTTATGATTTTTCCTTTCTCTGCTTGAGTGAGTTCTGCACGTGGCGTGTAACATGTGTGGAACTGCTGATCTTTGTACTTTTGACTCAAGAAGTTGAGGTAGTCCCTTATTTTAACTTTTTCTAGAGGGGTAGTTGTTGGATCAATAAAGTGGTACCGTGAAATAAATAATTTCGAAGTTATAGCATTTCTATTTATTTGGTCAAGCACTTTCAACCATTCGTGCTCATTAAATTGGGGTAGCTTGTAGTCGGCGTTTTCATGACTGCCTTTTCGCTCTTTAGATATAGTTCGCCAGAGCTTTCCTCCTGCGTTAGGTTTCACATTTTCTCTACTGAGTGTCCTATTGATATTCTATTTGTTATATTCATTAAACAGGTTTTCTCTTCCGTCGTGGTAACACATTTTTATTTTTGGATGTGTCAGATGTTTCCTGTGCTGGTCCTTCTCTTTCTGTTTCCTCGAAGATTTGCTCTTCTTCTACATCTGTCAGTTCTTGTTCTGAATTTGCTTCTTCTATCGTACTTTGTAGAGTGTCTTCTTGTTGCACTGGAAATAATCTGGATAGGCAATCCCCGGCTATATTCTCCTTTACTTTTTACATGCTCGATGGTGTATCGATATTCCTCGAGTCGTAACCTCCATCGTAACAATCGTGAAGAGGGATCCTTTACGTTGTGTAACCAAATTAATGCCTGATGATCTGTTTGGATTGTGAACTTTCTTCCGAGTAGGTATTTTCTTAACCTTTTGCATGCCCAAACTATTGCTAATAGTTCTTTTTCTGTTGTATTATAGTTTATCTCGGCTTTGTTTAAAGTTCTGGATATATAACAACAGGGGTGACCGTTTTGGGATAGTACTGCTCCTAATCCGTGATTGGATGCGTCTGTTGTATATATGAATTCCTCTTTGTAGTCTGGGAATCTCAGAATTGATGTTGAACATAATAGACTTTTGATTTGATCAAGCTTCTTGACAATTTGTCGTCCAATCAAGAGGTATTTCCTTTTGAGTTAGATTTATAAGGGGTTTACTGATTTGAGAGAAATTTTTTATAAACTTTCTGTAGTATCCGGCAAGTCCTAAAAAGCTTTGAACTTGGGTGACGTTTTGTGATGGTTTGAAATCTCGTACCGCCTGTATTTTTGCGGGGTTTGGTTTTACACCATCCTTTGTTATTAAATGTCTCAAGTATTCGAGTTTCGGTCGCAAATACTCGCACTTGTCAGGCTGTAGTTTTAAACCTGTTTTCCTTAATCTTTCAAACAATGTCACTAAATTCTCGTTATGTTCCTTTAAGGTTGAACCGAAGATAACAATATCGTCGAGATAAACAAATAATTGTTTCCCTATCAATCCTCTTAATGCATTGTCCATCATCCTTTGGAAGGTAGCGGGAGCGTTTTTGAGACAAAAGGCATTCTGCTAAATTCAAAATATCCTTCGGGTGTTGAGAAAACCGTATATTTTTTTTTATGCTTCATTCATTGGTATATGGTGAAATCCTGAACTGAGGTCGAAGACTGAAAAGAACTTTGCATTTCCTAATTGATCTAAGATGTCTTCGATGATAGGCAATAGGTACGCGTCTTGTTCTGCGTCTTCATTTACTTTTCGAAAATCAATTACAATACGCCATTTCTTCTTACCAGATGCGTCTTGCTTTTTCGGGACAATCCAAATCGGTGAGTTGAAGGGTGATTTTTAGTCTCTTATGACACCCTTTTCTTTTAAATCTTGCATTTGTCTTTTTATTTCTTTTTTGTGACATTCGGGTGGGCGATAGGATTTTATATTTACTATTTTACCGGTATTTAAAATGATTTCATGTTCCACCAAATCGGTACACGGAAATAGATCTCCTTCCAAGTTGTAAATGTCGCTGTAACCTGCTATTATCTTCCATAATTTAAGGGCTACAGCTTCTTCTTTGTTCTTCAATAAATTGTCTGCTTCTTCGATGTGCTTCAATATGGTCTTGCTTAATAAGTCTTGAATCCTTTTTCCCTGATTTTCGTCTGTAACGGTGGCACTAACTCTACTCGTTTTTTTTATTTGATCTATTTTTTCAAATTCAATTTTCTGTGGAATTGCCAAAGGGCTTTTATCATAATTATACAGGGGAACCAATAATTGCTGGTTTTTTATTTAATAAATGCCGTCAGGAATCGAATCATGCTTTTCTATGTAGATCTCTTGATCCTCTTCTGTTAATTTTATGCGTGTGATTTGTGCTGTGTTTCCTGGTATAAATGTACCATCCTCATGAAGGGGTAACTTTTTTTTATCGACGTAGAGAAAGTCCTTAGTTAAATGATATTTATCAAATGCGTTAAAGAAAGGTAAGCTGATGATACGCTCTTCCGGCAAAGGAAAGTAATCATCTATTATGTGCAATAGGTGTATTTTTCCTAGATATGGTATTCTTACCGCTTGATTTGAATGATGTATATCTCTCCCCATGGCAAAACGCTTCTTCATCTCAAATGTGGTTTGTTCTGAGTGTACTTCTGACTTTTTAATAAGGTTAATAGCGGCTCCTGAGTCTACTAATAGTCTGTATGTATGTTCCGTCTGAGTGTCTTCCATGTATGGATTGTAGTCTTCCGCAGATATCTGAAACTCTGCAGAGCCCTCGTACTGATCGATCTCGTCTTGTTTTTGTTGTGTTACTTCGTAACGTTCTAATGGGTTTTGTGAATCTTCCAAATCCTGGATGTTCCTTATTCCCGGTGGATTTTTCTGGTTCGGTCCATTGTGAAAACCCTGTTTTTTGGACTTAAGGTAACATTGCCTCTCAAGATGGCCCGGTCTCTCACAATAGTTGCAGATCATTTGCATTCTTTGTTGTAAGGGCAATCCATGGTTCGGAGCTTTGGGGGGTTGGATCCGCATCTGTGGCTGTTGATTTCGTGCTGTGAGCACGCCGGAGCCTTTCATCGGTAGCCTGCTGTGTGTTTGAGGCGGGCGAGGTGCCGTTAGAACTTTTGTGCGGAAGCGTTCTTTACACCACACTTCTGCTTCCAGTGTCTCCTGTAAGGCATGGTTTAAAGTTTTCGGCTTTAAAGGTCGCACTTGTATACTAATGTCCTCATGGAGATTCATTACGCACCTCTTAGTAGCCGATTTTTCCTCCATTTGGATCGCTAGTTTACGCTCTATTCCGGATGAGTATTCCGATTGAATCGCATAGATCAACTCATTGTATATGATTCTAAATCTTTGATTGTAATTTTGGACTGTGTCAGTATTTTTTCGAATTACTTCTAGTTTGCTTCTGCAAGTTTCCAGAGTGGTGGTCGATGCTAAATTTATTTTCAGAGAATTATACAATTCATCGAAAGTAGAGATAGAACAGTGTCTGATTACTCTTTTAGCATTTCCTATTATCTTTTCAGTGATTATGTAGTCGAGAAATAAATTGGGTTGACTATATCTGGCCTTGGCGCGCTTAACTGTGATGATAAAATCATGCACTTCAACGTCGTCATGTCCGTTGAGAACCTCTACTGTGCGGATGATTTCCTTTGCGTATGAAAGTGGTTCGACATTTTCTGACCTGTATCTCGCTGGAATGTTGCCTCTAAATAGGGAGTTTTGTGCAGCTGGCATCGTTAGAATGCTGCCCCTCGCTAGGGTGCCATGTGCTAGTGGCATCGACTGGTATGCATCCTGTGTCGAGGAATGTGGAGGCTGGAAACTGGGCCCATCGGCTCTTGTTGTCGGACCACCTGCTGATGTGTCCTGAGGTGTTTCCTCATCTGTGGATTCACGGTCCCGACGTTGGTCGTTAGATTCGTCCTCGGTTACGAGGGCATTGTTGAGCCTTGCGAGTTCTCTTATTTCACTAGCCCGCTTTAGGTTCTCCTCGTTGAGTAGATTCATATCCACTTTTAGATTCCGCTGCCCTTCCTCGATAATCTGTAGCTTCTTCAGGATCTGCGCTAGCGGATCCTGATTTTCGTGACTCTCGTCATTGGACATGTTTGTATTTCTAATCTGATTATTTTTTCCACGTGGAACGTTTTCTGAGTCGGAAGAACACTCTGTTTCAATGCTGTATTGTGTACTTAGATTTTCCCTATAGGCATGGAAAGCCAGTTTGTATGCTTTTTATTTACTTTTACCTAATTACGAGTGTAGAGTGTGTGTGTCGCGTATCGCGTTATTAATTTTTTACAATATTGGGTTGTTTGTTTTTACTCTTCGCTTGCGGGATCGTGCTACAACAATGCCTCAAGGTTAGAGTCAGGTTTTTATTATTATTAGAGGAGATAGAGGACGTAGAGCATCACGCTGCACCTACTGACGCAAGCCTGCTCACCGAAAATATTCTCGAGAATTTGAGAGATATTTTATACAATTTCGTAGCTAACTTATTGTTAAATCAGAAGAATGCTTACTTTTTTCTCGTACTCGGATAGGTGGCAGTTTCTCGATGCTGTAGACCTTCGCTTAATTCGAACAGCATGGTATGATGATTCTTCCTTCGGAACTGCTTGTTCTTGTAGTCGGATAGGTGACAACTTCTCGATGTCGTAGACGTCTGGTCCTGAAGATGAACAAGGTCAAGGATTTGACCTCTGGATCCAATGTGTGCCTCTGCTCTGGTCCTTGGTCCTGGGGTCCAACGTTGGATTGTACTTCACGTACAACCGCAAAGAGCGTTGTGTTCACAGGCTAATTGTGAACATTTATAGTTTAAATTCCTTTCTAGGAATTATTTTTTACAATTGAAAATTGTATTTTGTCTTTTTAAAGATGATAAGACTGACAGATCTTTTACCAAGATTCCGTAGATATCTTGGGAGTCTTGGTTTCAGGTGTTCGTGGTGTTGACTGTGATCAGAATCCGTAGATTCTTGGTTCGAGTCGAAGATCCTCGTTTATTGAAATCCCTGGGCGTTATCCGTAGATTCCTTGTACTCGGGATATCGTGAACGGGATCCTGGCAAGATCGCCAATTTTGTAACGAGTCACAAGAAATGATACTAATATCAATATTATTTGTGCCTGAACTATATATTGCAGGACTTCTTTATTATAGACCTAGCGTGGTCAGAGGTACCAAAGGGACTGACTGCCGGCCCTCACACAAGGGATGAGGTAGTCAGGGCCCCAAACCAAAGGGGCTGTAGAGGGGATGATTTATGTTTCCGTTACACACCCATGGGAATTCCTGTAATAGCGCTAGTATAATTCTAGTCTGCCAGAAATTATATATTTGGCTCAATATTTGGCCCTTTATTGACTTTTTTTCATATCGTGCGTTATCTCGCTTACAATTTTAATTTTCGTTTGACTTTTTTGAATTTTATAAATATTCCATTAAATTGGATAAATTTTCACGGATTCTAAGAGATTTCTTTTAATTTTGAAGAACCATGCAGAAAGGGCCTAGCCGGGTAAGCATGTAAAATCTGCCCCCGCATGTATCAAGTCCAAATTGGTACTATACATTGGCACCTATGAGTCACCAAATTCCTGCAAGTCTCAACCTTAAAAACGTATTTTTATAGGAGTTATGGAGGAGGAAAGAAAAATCAAAAAAGTAGTTTTTCTCATAAACGGCTCAACCGATTTTTATGAAAAAAAATATGTTATTTAGGTCGATGAGAAGATTAAAAAAAAATTGAAAAATTTTTTGGACGAAAATAACAGGTCTTAAAAATTTTTTCAGTATTCAAACATTTTTTTTGAGGTTATGTTTTATAGTGACACACACCATTTTTCTCATAAAAATTCCTTAACATGTGCTCTTTTACATATATTTTTTTCAAATTTTTTTAAGTGGTGAAACATAGTGAAAAAAAATAAAAATCCTACTCGGGACAGTGTGTAACTATGTACCTTTATGGCATACTTTAGTGGCTGGCTATTTCTTTCAGAAACAACCCTTTATCGTCTGTGTTTGGCTAGAAACGTTTTTGGAAAATCTAGAACTTATAAAATGTATACGTAATTAGGAACAATACATTTTTCCTCGCCCCTCACAATACGGGGTGCTTTTTGACCGTGAGTCCCCTCGCCTCTCACAATACGGGGTGCTTTTTGACAGTGAGTCCCCTCGCCTCTCATAAATCAAGAATTGTACTTTAATTCTCATCGCGCGCTGCGCGCGCGGCTCGCTTCGCTCGCATAAGTGAGCACGCCCATGGCGCGCGGGTGGTCGAATATAGTTCGATCGTCGCGCTTCGCGCTCCGTGTTGCGCGCTTCGCGCGCTTTTATGCCCTTCGTGAAGCTTGCGCTTTACAGGACACTTTAATCTATATGTTTTTTTTTTAATTTAATTAAATTATATATTTTGTATATATAATTTATATTTTTTAATATTAATTTATTTTTTTATGTATTTTTTAAAATTTAATTAAATAAAATTTAAATTAAATTAAATTACAGCTTTGAATGCAAAAATTAACTAATTTACTTAAGATTCTATCCACCTTAAAGAGCACATTCTCATCAGGGCACTCGCGCTTCGTGCTCGATATTTGATTTAAGGGGTTATTCTAATTTCCTATATTCTAAAAAGATCATACGTATCGAATATCGAAAAGTGTAACGCTGAAAATGCGTGGACCCGATTCCTTATTGGTCAAATAGATGGTGACGCGTCGTATATCGATAATCGCGAGTGCCGCGGGAATTTTTAAATCTTTATAGTGTACAATATCGCTTAAATATGTTATGGTACCTACATATATATTCAGGATTGGTTAGTGCCGCGTCAATTAAATTTTTCTACCCTTATTGATCAGCAATTACTCATTACAGATGACCCAAAAAATTTTTAATCTTTTCATTTGGTGGAGTCTGGTAGAGTGAAAGGAAAATATACTTAAAAAAAATTTTCCTAATAAGGAAAAGTCGAATACGCTTTAATTAACATTTAAAAAACAAGAGTTTATTAATTATTAATATTAATAATAATAATATATAACAACAGTCTCAGCCTAAGGGACTGTCGGCCTCTGAGTGCTGTTACAATTCTGACATCGAACGCTTAAGTTCGTACAAAAAAAAATTTTGTTAGAGCGAATTGAGCCGAAGGGCGCCAGGTATCAATCGATACCGCTCCAAAACTCCATAAGATATAACAAACCTGAAAAATAATAATTCGCTTCCGGCTAACCTGCCAGTGAGGGATTTCGTGGGGGCGTAAAACAAATCAAACTCAAAGTTTAAAATATAACAGAAATGATATGTTTATTAAGAATAGGGATGGAGTGATGATGTATAACACAGGCCAACAAT
Organism: Synergus gifuensis; assembly: GCA_904066015.1. Classification (NCBI taxonomy): domain Eukaryota; kingdom Metazoa; phylum Arthropoda; class Insecta; order Hymenoptera; family Cynipidae; genus Synergus; species Synergus gifuensis. The sequence continues at coordinate 85,045 of CAJFCO010000376.1, forward strand.
TCTCAGAACCCGAGACCAGACCTAGTATACCCGAAGGCTTTTGCTGCGCTGAATCCGAATCCGACCTCAGAAAAATTCCAGCACCCTTAGTTTTCGAGATATTCTAACCTAAAAGGGTTAAAAACCCGTTATTTTGATGTTTTTGAGGCCCCGTAACATCGCGAAAAATTTTTTTTCCACAAACTGACAACGGCATTGTAAAGAACTACTCTTCACCTTCAAAATGCGATCCCTACCTTTTTGATAGGATTTTTCATAGCCGAGATATGGCGGATTCAAATATGAAAAATTTCACTTTTCACGGATATCAATTTTACTACAAAAATATTTGCCCAGGGAATGAAAGTAGCAAAACTATGTCTATCACAGCTTGTTACATGATCATATAACCCCAGACCCCCGATAAACTGATTTCCTTAACCCCCAAGCCCGGTTACCTGCGAATCATTAAACTCAGACCCCTACAATCCGATTTCCTTAACCCCCGATCCTTGTTACCTACTCCTCTATAGCCCTCGGCCACCATATCTCGGCTATAGCCCTCGGCCGCCATATCTCGGTTATGAAAAATCCTATCAAAAAGGTAGGGATCGCATTTTGAAGGTGAAGAGTAGTTCTTTACAATGCCGTTGTCAGTTTGTGGAAAAAAAATTTTTCGCGTTGTTACGGGGCCTCGAAAACATCAAAATAACGGGTTTTTAACCCTTTTAGGTTAGAATATCTCGAAAACTGAGGGTGCTGGAATTTTTCTGAGGTCGGATTCGGATTCAGCGCAGCAAAAGCCTTCGGGTATACTAGGTCCGGTCTCTGGTTCCGGACCTTTGTCAAATTTTGTCGGCCTGTGTAATTTGTGCGAATGAGATGAAATGAGAATGTACAAAAATGATGTGTTCGAGAACACGTAGCTCAAAAAAAGTGTGTTTAGGAACACGTGAATCGAAAAGTGCGTTTAGGAACGCATTAATCAATAGCTAAGTTCGATTGTATTTAGCTTCACAAAATGGCGTCATTGAACGCGATGATAAATTCTTTATTATTTACTACTATCATAATTCGATTTTTATTTGAAAAACAGAATCTAATTTAATATTTGTTCTTTGGAAAGTTACGGTAATTTAAATAAAATCTAACGGCAATGTAATAGAATCTGGATTGTCGAATGTGCCACGTCATCAATGGGCGTTGACCATGATGCGATATTCATTATATAAAACTATAATCTTACTCAATATAACTCAAAATCTTTATAGTCAAGTCAAATTGACTTTAATCAAATTAAATTTCACAGAAAGATCCAAATCATAATACGAAGAAAATCAATTGCTCGAAGTGCAATGTTTTAACCAAAATGGCGCTCCGCCATACATGGGCGTTGGCCAAAGTTACGTAAGTTCTAAATCTCAAGATTTATGCACTAGAAACTCAACTGGGAGAAAAATGTAGTTTGCGGACGCCTACCTTACTTTCCGTGAACCCGGATACAGGAATTGGAGTAATCCCTTTGGCAACGAAAGTATCGAAATTGTCTCTCTGCAAACACTATAGAGTTTTCTCTCAGAGCACAAAAAAAGAACGTAAGTTTACTCTGGAACAGCCAGCACGGAACTCGTGGTTCTTGGAGTTACTCGCCTGAGTGCGCAGTCGCAGTTACGAAAATATCGTAGCTCCGAGAGCTGCTGCTCTCTTTATGTGCAAAAGTGGAACTAGCGCTAGTCATTATGGTTGCGTCCACGTATTTCGACAGCTCATGTGTCTTTTCATAACAAATGTAGAACGGTGTAAACTTTACACAATTTAAGTGGTTTATATTGTCTACATTGTTGGAGAATGATTAAGATTGTAAAGATGTGTGCGACTGACACATTCCAGACGGCAAGTAATTCCTCTCGAGACATATACATAGCTGAAACAATTTAGAGTTTGTGTTCGTCGGAAAGCCAGGCAGACGGCAAATACAGGATAAAAACAAAATAGCGATATGATTATGCTTAAATCTGATTAGTTTTATACTTAATGTAGTTCAACTCTCTCACGTTCATACTACATTCATACACTTATGTCTAATTGAGTCCCTACTGGCTGTTCTATTTTAGTTCCCGATTAGATAAATCAATCTGGGAAGAGGATCAATAATTTGGTAAAAATCCACCACGTTACAAATAATAATTAAAGTAATAATTATATTAATTATTGATTATCAAATATTAAATATTATTAAAGAAATAATACAAAGTATGAAAATTATAAATGTAATATTTTATACTTATAGGTAATTAATTTAATGTTTATTAATTATTTGAGAAAAAAAATTGAATTAGTATATTCAACAGTGTCGATATTAATTCAACAACATTCGACAACTGTCGAATATGCTAATTCAAATTTTTCTCAAGTAATTAATAAATATTAAATTAATATATACGTATAAGAAATTAATTTTATATTTTTCATATTTTATGTTATTTCTATAACAAAATGACAGGCAAAAGCAGCATAGTGTGAATTTTGGAAATTCAAGCAATCGAGCATAGTTTTCCATTATTCTGAATGTTTATAACAAACGAAGCTTACCGAACTAACAAAATTTCTGATTATTTAGCTCGAGGTTTTCGCTTACTTTCGATCTGGATTCAATATTAAGTTTTTGAAAATCAAATGGTTATTACATAAAATGGTATAAATATTTCTTTGAAGTGTGATATTTTTTTAACTAAACTTTCAGATTTTATGATATTACTTAAAAAAGGGCGAAAAGTTCTATAAGTTCAATGAGAAAAAGAAAAAAAAATACAAACAAGTATCTATATTATAAATTATAAATTTATCTATATTACCATATGTATCTATAAATGTCTATATCAGTATTTTATAAAATATCACACTTAAAATAAATATGAAATATCATAAATATAATATTTAAAAGTAAAGTCAACCCGCGCGCAGAAGGCGCGCGTTCGGTCTCGTATACGCTAAAAAAAAGAGGTATTTTTGAACATTTTTTTTTGAGTATGTCATGAAAGATATGGATATGTCTTAAAATACGTAAAAAAAATTGTTTTTTATTTATTTTATTGCAAGTATATTGTTTTAAACGCGTTTTTCTCAAAACAACGTTTTTAAAACGGTACCAAGGAGTTTATGAAAACTACTCGATCGATCCTTATGAAATTTAAATCACACATTCTACACATATTAAGCTAGTTTTATAACCTTCAATATATTAAAATCTTACATTTTTACTAATAGTTTAAATAAAAAAACAGTAAAAATATGCATTTTTTTCGATTTTTGTCCGCCATTTTGTTATTTTTTCATAAATATTTATTGAGAATAATTTATGCGCCTATCATATATACGTTGCTGAGAAAGGGGCTCTATGATACCTATAATTACTACGGTCCTGGAGCCTGAAGTTTTGTTTCTGCGCCAACGCGTATGCGTGTTAGTCTTTGTCTGGATACTTCGCCCATGCTGTGTGCTTTGCTCTTATGTATTAAGAATTTCAAATAAAGTTCAAATTGACTTTTTAAACTGTTTTTCTCAATAGGTTATGGGCCCAAATCACGTCCTGCTGTGTGCAGTTTTATCTGGTACTTAAAAAGTCAAGTCGCGATCAGTGTGTCTGACGGTTTGTGTAACCCTTTTGTCGCGAGTGAAATCTTGAAATTCTGAACAATGGCGGAAAGAATCGAAGTGGCGTCGATTAACAAGTTCGACGGTAAAAATTACCAACAATGGCGATTTCAGATAGTTTGCGCGTTAAAGGCTAAAGGTGTTTTTGGAATAGCCTCAGGAACAGAAACGAAACCTGAACCTACGGAACTAAATCAGTTGGCTTGCTCGACGTGGGCAAAGCAAGACGCCGTTGCCATGTTCACACTTACAGCAGCCATGGATGTTTCCCAGATAACACTCATCGAGAGTTGTGAGTCGTCAAAAGCCGTTCTTGATAAATTGGATTCAGTGTATCATCAAAAGTCGGAATTCAACAAGATGTTGCTACTTGATCGATTTCATCAAGTAAAAATGGATTCGACTGATTCCGTGGCACAACATGTTGCTAAAATCGAGAATTTAGCTCGACAAGTAAAGGAGGCTGGAGAAACGTTAAGCGACGCTGCTATCACTACAAAAATAATCGGCACCTTGCCGACGAAATACAGAAACTTTCGTCAAGTCTGGCTCTCCATGTCTAAAGACAGACAAACCTTGTCTAATCTAACCGCTAGGCTCGTAGACAAAGAAGCTAGCTTAGCATCGTGCGAAGAGCAGGAATCTGCATTTCTTGCTTCATCGAGTAAAGTGAGTGAATCTCGAAGTAAACCAAAAGAAAAGTTTGATATTAAAAAGGTGACGTGCTGCAACTGTCGCAAAAAGGGACATTTTTCTCGAAATTGTCGTAGAGCCGAGAAGAATGACAAGAAAAGTGATCTGGATAAAAATAATACTTCGGCCTTTAATGTAGAAAAATGAGACTCTTCGTTCACGTTGGTCGGAACAAATCAAAATAAGTGGATTATGGACAGTGGGGCATCCGCCTATATGACACATCATCGAAAATTTTTTACTGAATTAAAGGAATATGATAGACAAGATGATGTCACTGTAGCCAACAACGAAGAATTACCAATGAAAGGAATTGGTATTAGGTGCGCAACTAAGTTCTCGCTGTTTTTTGTACGAAAATGCAAATTTATTGTTAAAAAATGGTTACAAATGAACCATTCAAAGTATTGTCCATCGCTAGCTACAACCTCTTCCCATCTTTCTGGCAGAGCTCGAATACCTTGACGATAGAAGTGTTCGTCTTTCGAGGCTATCCACGAATCAAGACATTTTTTGATGTCTTCATAAGAGTGGTAATGCTGCTCAGCAAGGCCATGTGCCATCGATCGAAACAAATGGTAGACAGAAGCAACAATGTCTGGAGAGTACGGCAGGTGGGGTGAGAATTCCCATTTGAGCGTTTCCAGGTAGGTTTTAACGGGTTTAGCAACATGAGGCCGAGCGTTGTTATACAGTAGAATCACTTTTTCGTGCCTCTGCTCGTATTGTGTCCGTTTTTCGCGTAGTGCTGGGCTGAATCGCATCAATTGAGTTCGATACAGTTTCCCAGTGATGGTTTCGTTCGATTTCCAATAGCTCATAATAAATAACACCGACCTTGTCCCACCAAATACACAACATAACCTTCGCAGCGTGAATATTCGGCCGAAGCGACGGCGTAGAAACATGATCGGGCATTTCCCAAGATTTTTTTCTCTTTGGGTTGCTGTAATGAATCCATTTTTCATCACCCGTCACGATGCGATGAAGAAAACCCTTCCTTTTTTGCCGCTGAAGCAGTTTTTCACAGGCGAAGAAACGACGCTCAACGTCTCTTGGCTTCAAATCATAAGAAACACAAGTTCCTTGCTTTTGAATCATTCCCAATGCATGCAATCGCTTGGAAATGGCTTGACGGGTAACTCCTAATGTTGAACTAAGTTCTTCTTGCGTTTGGAATGGATCCTCATCAAGCAATGTCTCTAGTTCAGCGTTTTCGAAGGTTTTTGGCCTTCCTTCACGCGTACGGTCGTCAATATCGAAATCACCATCTTTGAATAAGCGACGGAACCAATCACGGCACGTTGTTTCGCTTAAAGCAGCATCTCCGTAAACTTTTTGTAACTCTCGATGCGCTTCAGCCGCCGTTTTCTTTGAATGAAAGAAGAAAATTAACACTTCCCGCAAATGACGATTATTTGGCACAAAATCAGACATTTTCACATAACCAAAAGTGTATGACGCAAAATTAAAATCACTAATGTGTCAAAGCGGTTTGTTTACCATATGTCTAAGCTTGGTTCATGACGCTTTAGATATGTAAAAATCGACCAGCACTTACTGCTGTAGTTATCTATTGACAAACAGCGAGAACTTAGTTGCGCACCTAATACTATCAAGATAGAAAAGCTCATCGATGGAGAATGGCATAACTCTACAATTGAAAATGTTTTATACATTCCTAATTTAAGAAGAAATTTGTTTTCCGAAGGTACGTTAACTAAGAAAAGTTTTAAAGTTATAAAACAAGAAGATTTTGCCAAAGTGTTTCTTGAGAATAAAGTGGTGGCGAATGCGATTCGTGAACCGAATAATTTGTACACTATGATGTTTCGTACAGTTGTTGCTCCAGAAGCAAATACAGTCTCGTGCGGTAATTTAAAGCTGTGGCACGAACGCCTTGGACATCTAAATGTCAAATCTCTGTGTGAGATGATCAAAGGAAAATTCGTCGAAGGTGTTGATCTAACGGATATGGATAATTTCTTTTGTGAAAGCTGCCAATATATGGGAAACAACACAAACTCAAGTTTTCTTCGAAAGAAAGAAGAAAGACTATACCAGGAGAGTTTACTCATGTTGATCTTGGTGGTCCAATGAGTACTTCGTCAATCAATGGAGCAAAATATTATATTTTATTTAAAGACGATGCTTCAGCGTTTCGCACAGTAATGTTTATGAAACATAAATCTGACAGTTATGATTGTTTCATAAAATACACGAAATTGTGCAAAAATAAATTCGGTCAGATGATAATAAGTTTACGTTCCGATAACGGAACGGAATTTGTAAACGAGAAATTTCGAAATTATTTCTCCGAAAACGGAATTGAACATGAAACGACTGCAGCATACACTCCAGAGCAGAACTAAAGGCTGGAAAGGGAAAATAGGACGGTAGTGGAAAGCGCTCGTTCCATGTTGTACACAAAGGATTTACCAAAATATTTATGGGCTGAAGCAGTGAATACTGCAGTGTACACACTGAACAGGACTACTTCCACTCAGACACCTGGTTCTACGCCTTTCGAGATTTGGCATGGGAGGAAGCCTACTGTTGATCACATTAGGCTATTTGGTAGTGAAGCATTCACTTTTATTCCAAAAGAGAAACGTACCAAGTTGGATGCAAAAAGTCAAAAACTGATCTTTGTCGGATATGATAAGGATTCAACGAATTACAGGTTATTTGATCCAGTATCTAAGAAAATCACAATTTCTAGACATGTCATCTTTAACGAGAATGCGGAGATCAAACTTCCTAGACAAAATTCTGTTTTGGTTCCACAGGAAGTCCAATGTTTGGATGATCTCGAGTTGCAGGAGCAAAATGAGAATCTACAACATAATCAGAACGAGCTGAACGAGAATTTACAACAGGAACACAACGTGATTCTTCAACCAATAGAAAATGGACTGCATCTTGAAGAAGAGATGCGGAAGGAAAACCACGATTCAAAAAGGGGTGATGCACGAATTCTACGCCCAAGAGAAACGTTGCGTCTACCTAATCGCTATGAAGCCAACTTCGTTGAAGTTGATGTACCGCAAAACTTCATTGAAGCAATGAGCAGTCCTGATGCAGAGAAATGGAAAGCTGCTATCAGAGAAGAACTCGAAGCCTTGAATAGAAACGAAACGTGGGAGCTGGTTCCTCTCCCAACTGATAAAAGAACTATTGGTTCTAGGTGGCTATTCAAAGTTAAAAGAAATCCTGATGGAAGCATACAACGATACAAAGCCAGGGTGGTGGCTAAAGGGTTTTCCCAGATAGAAGGAGTTGACTATGGGGAAACATATGCACCAACTGCAAGATACAACACAATACGAGTCCTACTAGCCCTGTCTGTAAAAAGAAGTCTAAAAATCTTGCAGTTCGACATAAAGACAGCTTTTCTTCATGGAAATCTGGAAGACGATGTTTATATGGACGTTCCGGATGGAGTGATGGAGTCAACGAATCTTGTATGCAAGTTAAAGAAGGCTCTATATGGTCTTAAACAAGCTCCGTGTTGTTGGAATCAAAAGTTTAACAATTTTCTTTGCAACTTTGAGTTCCGGCAGTGTCAAGCTGATAAATGTGTCTATGTTGCTGAAATTGAGAAGAAGACAGTTATTCTAGTCTTCTACGTGGATGATGGTCTTATTTTTGCAGAAAATGACAAAACACTAACCAAAGTCGTTAAGGACTTAAAACGTGAATTCGAGATGACTGTCAGCGAACCTGGACATTATTTAGGAATGAAAATTAAACAAGTTCCAGAGAATGGATCAATTTTCATTTCTGGAGGGGGCTACATTGACTCACTGCTCAAAAGATTTAATTTACAGGACGCAAATATAAACAGCATACCAGCTGATCCGCATACAGTGTTGACAGGTGCTGAAGAAATTAATGTCGATCTTCAAAGCAAGGTTCCATATAGGGAAGCCATCGGATCATTAATGTTTGCAGCTGTCACTATGAGACCAGACATTATGTTCATCGTTAATCTGTTAAGCAGATTTCAGACTAATTACGACAATAGTCATTGGAATGCTGTCAAACGTGTACTTAAATACTTAAAAGGAACACGTGATATTGGAATCAAGTACTCAAAGGATGATAGAAACATAATTCTTATTGGATATGCCGATGCTGATTACGCCAATGATCCAGAGACCAGACGCTCAACGAATGGATATGTTTTTCTAATGTGTGGAGGACCAATTTCCTGAATGTGCCAAAGACAAAAATCTGTCTCACTATCGAGGACTGAAGCAGAGTACGTGGCTGCTTCGAACGCAACAAGAGAAGTGTTGTGGTTGAGGCATTTGCTCTCAGAATTAAATGAAAATCAAGTCAGTCCAACAGAATTATGTCTTGGTAATCAAAGTGCTATTAAATTAATCAGAAATCCTGTGTTTCATAAACGCTCGAAACACATTGATGTTTCTTATCATTTTATAAGAGAAAAGAATGATGAGAATATTGTTGATGTAAAGTATGTTCCTACGTCAGAGCAATTAGCAGACATTCTCACAAAAGCTCTACCGAAAGTAACCTTTGAAAGAATTCGTTCACTGTTAGGAGTGAATAATCTTTAATATTTCTAATTTGACTTTGCGTTAACATATAAGATTATTTCTTTTATTTTTGTAATAGGCTTAAAATTAGTAGGAGTATTGAGAATAATTTATGCGCCTATCATATATACGTTGCTGAGAAAGGGGCTCTATGATACCTATAATTACTACGGTCCTGGAGTCTGAAGTCTTGTTTCTGCGCCAACGCGTATGCGTGTTAGTCTTTGTCTTGATACTTCGCCCAAGCTGTGTGCTTTGCTCTTATGTATTAAGAATTTCAAATAAAGTTCAAATTGACTTTTTAAACTGTTTTTCTCAATAATATTAATTATTAGAGGTTATAAAACGAGTATTTGATTTTAATTTTTTTTCAGGCTAGCCGTTACCAAGATTGCCCTGGTATCGTTTACCTCATTGATTTTGAGGAGCCTACGCACGGCCACTACTTTTTATATAAACATGCAATAAAATAAATAAAAAACAATTTTTTTTACGTATTTTAAGACATGCTTTATCACATCTAAAAATATTTATATCCATATCTTTCATGACATACTCAAAAGAAGTATAAAAAGCGTATAAAGTAGAATAACCCCCTAAAACTTCACGCTTCGCCCTCGACTCTGTTTAACAATATTTTTCATGATTAAAACGAAAACTACCAATCCTATTGAAAAATGGCCAAAAGAGAACTTGTAGATCTTTTTAAGACCAATAACTATGTTCCTTATCATTTTCTCTACATCTCACGTTATTTGGCTCAAAATTTGAATTTTCGATTTTATAAGAAAATTAAAAAAGTTATGCCTATCCTATAGGGTGTTCAAAAAGAAACATTTTTCATCTTTAGACTTTTTCATAATGTGCGTTGTTTGGCTTCTAATTTCTTTCATTTTTTTTGGGTTTTCAAAATGTTATCTCAATTTTTTTTTATCAAAAAAAGTCATTAGGAAAAATTGTTCGCATTTTTTTAGTACTACGAACATCCGTGAATAGAATTTGTAAATTAAAAAAAAAGTGGTTTCAAAAATTTTCAAAATGCTTCAACTTTTTGAATTTTTATCTAAAATGGCTGGCCAACGAACTTGACCTTCATTTTAAGACACTAGTTATACAAAGGTATTATTATATTATTTTTTATCAAATTATTTATTCAGTCAAAAATAACTAGAGAGAAATTTAAAAAACCATAATTATCTATATACAAAGGCCAATCCAATCGGTCAAATCTTTCGAAAATTATCGTGCTCACAAACTAAAAATCTACACACACACACACATTCGTAAAAACATGTTTTTCGTGTTCACGGGGTCCCAAAACGTGGACGTTTGACAAAAATGGGGGGGTCAAATTTTACACAAATATAATACCTTCTCTGATGAGAATATAAAAAATTGAAAGACATAACATTTTGAAAATCCAAAAAAAATGAAAAAAAAAAAAAAA
>CAJFCO010000381.1:0-21211 GCA_904066015.1 Synergus gifuensis
TTTAAACTCCCTAAAGGTTTGAAAATTTGTCATTTACAGTTGATTATGTTGGAAAACCAAAAAATTTTGCCCAACATCGACTGGCAATATTTTTGTCTCAACATCGACTGGAAATATTTTTGCCGATGTGTTATGTCTCGGGAGAGATAACACATTCTTCAATTTATAAGAATTAGAGAGGTTCCTCGTTTTAGGATTGGGAAAGGATTTCTCAATCTCTGGGATGAGGATAGCCAGTCGGATATCAAATAAGAATATATAGAATTCAAGAATTACAAATAGTATTTATTAAAAGTTAAAAAAGAATGAAAATTGGATCTTGAATTTACATATAAAGTGAAACCTCAGCCTTTAATTAAAATATGACTTTGAAATTATTTACTTTTAGTGAATTTTTAAAATGTTGGTTGTTTTCGAAGACCCTCTCGAACTGGTGATTGTTTGTTGGCACACTCACTCGTTGCACCGTTTGGATTTGATTTTTAGAAACTGAGTCTAACTGATGATTTCGGAAACTGAGTCCGATTTGATTTCTGGAGACTAAGTCCAACTTAGCCCCTGGAGACTAAGTCCGATGTTTGATTCAGAGACTAAGTCCGACAATTAGACTTTTTTAGAGAAACTGCACTGACTGATGATTCTTGAGGCGGCGGATGTTCTTTTTTACAGACTGGCTCCTTGGACCAATTTCCTCTGTTTTTATACTAATTGAGTCGCCCCTCTGTCTTCTCACCCCTGTTAGGACTAGGGTGCAGAATGTTCTAGAATGTTCTAGGACATTATAGAATATTCTATGGATATTCATAATCTTCCATGTGTGTCCTCTTGATTCTGCCGTCTGAGATTTTCGTGGAAAAGGGGAAAAAGAGTGAGTGCACACGTTTTAGGGTCGAGAGGGTTCGGCAATAAAAATCTAGTCGAGAGAAGTCGTAAATTATACAGATAGACATAAACAAAGATAGACGTAGGGTATAACATTGTATCGAGGACATATGGTCCTCAGACCCTTTGTTATTTTAGCAAGTGCACGAAGAAAACTGCCTGACAATTATGTTTTTTAGGCTTGAGAGTTACGTTTAGTTAAATTATTCAAGATCCTTTTACGAAAAAATATTCTTACAAAGAATTTAGAATAAATGATAAATTATAATCTAAATGCCAGCTAGGAAACATTAATTATTACGACTGGTCTTATTAAATTACATTATTATGTGTCAGCTAGAAAGACATTGATATTGTGGCTGGTCTTCTTTACATTACTAAATGCCAGCAAGAAAGACATTGATATTGTGGCTGGTCTTCTTTACATTACTAAATGCCAGCTAGAAAGATATTGAATATATTGTGGCTGGTCTTATTATGCTATAGTGATTTAACGTACGCTGTCTATAAATAAACTAATTAGAATAATGTTGCGGGACGTGACAGATGCTTAAAAAAAAATAATTGGCCAACGACAAATTACTTAAAAAGCTAGGTAGTGTAATTCCTTAAAAAAAATCGCTTTTTTATTTACTTTTATTTTTTTCTAGGCGGATTATTTGTATAGATAATTATGTGGGAATCTACACAGAAAACCAATTTGGTACAATTACTGTCCATGTAGATAATATACTGCTGCGTTTAACGCGGGGTAGCTGTTAGCTGACCTAAAATAGCGTTGCGTGTATGAATTTTCGTTGATTCACATTAAAAGAGTGTTTTCCCTGATCCATGTATTATAGTCGGCACGTTGTAAGTCTATATAAACATCAGGATTTAATTGACCATGATATATTCCTTTCCAAACGTGAATTCCAGCTAGCTTATTATTAAAAACTAAAGGAGCACCAACATCACTCTCGGCACAGTATTGTTGTGAACTATAAGTGCAAAGATACTTCTCCGTAATAAAATAGTGACGTTGGTAGATATTTTTACACTCTCCATGGTTCATTATTGGCAAAACTATAGTGCGTAATCTCCGTGATGACACTTCCGGTCCAGGCCTGCAATCGAAGAGGAAATATGTTTCTAGATTAATAATGGATATCGAGCATTTGTAAACTGGTTCAATATAGAACATTTTCATTCAGCCGCAATTTTGAAAGTTACAATTATTAAATACTTGTTTCTCATGTATTTAATAAATATTCCCTACTGGAAGTAAAAGGATAGAAAGAGCTAGAAATTTAATGATAGAAAGAGATAAAACTTTTCCATCTCTTCCAAGTATCCATTTTGCATCCCCAACACGCTATTTCTTTCTATCCACAGTTATATCCCCGTTTCCGATGATATCTATCACTTACTCTCTCTCAGCCTATCCCCGTGTCTGGTAATATCTATATATTTCTATCTCTTACAATTAGTCTATTTATACGTAAAACTGTATTCTTTTCTATACCTATAGAGATCCTCAAGGTAGAGTTGAGACACGATTCCCCCTCCAATGCTCGTCGCTGTACCGGAACTTTATATTTCATTGGGGCGAAAAAAGTTTGAAATTTTTCATAATCATGTTCTTGTTTAGCCTGTCAAAACGCGAGGAAGCGTGTTATTTATTAAAAATGTTATTTATGTGTCTTAAAAAGAAGTGTATTTATGTTTCTTACAAAAAATTTATGTAAGTTTCTTTAAAAAACTTTTATGTATGTTTCTTAAAAATGATTTTTCAAATATTTCAAGAATGTGAATTTATGAAATTTCATCATTTAAATCTTTTCTACAATTTTTTTTACTTTATTTACATTTATAACCTTTTAGAATCAAAGCCTTGCTTCTAACTAACCTGTAAAATGTATTTGTTTAGCCAATATTATTTATTAAAATTTGTATAATATATATGCCTAAAAATTATTTTTAATCACATTTCGTTTATCTTAAATGTTTACTTTAATGCCATTCTCTTTATTTTGTATTAAATCTGTCATGAAACAAACACTTAATTGATTTGAAAATCCCGCCAATGTTCGAATAGCGAATTCCGGTTCAGCGGCACCAATCAAAATTGGAGTACCCCGTGTCTCAACCATAGAGATATAAGAATAGAGGTGAAAAGGATAGGCTCTCCAATGAATGGAAGTGTCCCCCTAATAGAAAGAGAAAGGAGATCAAAGGAACCCTTTCTGCCTCTCTCTTATGTTCATGCGTCATTAGAGAGAGACAGGAAGCACTGATGTGGTTCCTTTGATCTCCTTTCTCTCTCTATTAGGGGGACACTTTCAGTGCATGCCTTTTCACCTCTATTCTTATATCTCTATGGTTTCAACTCTACCGTGAGGATCTCTATCTATACCTAATTCTATCTCCCTTGGTAGTTTGTATCTCTTTCTATCATCACTATGGTTATCTCTTTCTCTTATTAACTTATTAATCTTCATTTTTTAAACATGCATAATAATTTTATTACTATAATATTGTGTACATCTATATAATTTTAATCATACCACTAACGTACATAACGCTGAAAAATCTGCATCTATAAGGACGCGAACCCGTGCGCATCGAGTTCACTATGCTCAACCGCGCTCTAGTCCACTGAGCTAACGAAGGACTTAGGAATTATGCGATGAAAACCAATATAACTCATCCAAAAGAACTTTATCCCAGCCTATCTCTTATTTATACAACTCTATATTTTTCAATCTCTTTGTTAATATCTATAATCTATATCTTCAATTTCCTCATTTTTATCTTTTGTATAACATCATTTGCCTTTTTAAAACTCTTTTTCAGTCATTATGATCATTACACCTATCTCTTTCATTCTCCTTATTTTTATCCCAGCCTATCTATTTCAATCCCCTCTTTCCTCCATCTTATCTTATTCCTTGTCAGCTACTTCAATCCACTCCATATTCCCTTGCACGAATATAGTTCTACTTCTCAAGAAGTAGTACAAGGAGGCATATCTTTGGCTGGGAACCCAACTTGGATTAATCGTGGGTTTCCGGAATAATTCGTGCAGTTCCGAAGTAAAATAATTTCACTTAAACTTACTTCAGCACCTCTGCTGAACAGAATGTAACACATTTCAAATTTTAGGTTTGACGTTTCCATGGTTTCTGTCATGACTCCATGGAAACAGTAAAAGGCTCCTAGCAGGCGCGGATCCAGAAATGGAATCCTCAAATGGCCATGGCCCCCCTATTTCTCCTTTGTTTTCCAAGCATTGAAGAAAGATACACGAATTCTGGATCCGCCCCTAGCTCCCCTGACGAAAGCTTCGGATAGGATTCCAATCCGAGCCAATCCGAAGTCATCCGGGCCAATGCGAAATCCGTATCCGAGTGAATCCGAATGAAACTGAACCATTCCAAAGAAACTTTTCGATCCGAATGAATCCGAATTTTCAATCCCAACCATTCCGAAGAAACTTTTCAATCCGAATGAATCCGAATCATTCCGAAGAAAATTTTCAATCCAAATGAATCCGAATTTTCAATCCGAATGAATCCGAACCATTCCAAAGAAATTTTTCGATCCGAATGAATCCGAAGCTTCAATCCGAATGAATCCGAGCCAATCCGAAGAAATTTTTCAATCCGAATGAATACGAAGTTTCAATCCGAATGAATCCGAACCACTCCGAAGTAATTTTTCAATCCGAATGAATCCGAATTTTCAAACCGAATGAATTCGAACTATTCCGGATAGGAATCTTCCTTCAAACTTCGGATTGGCTCGGATTCATTCGAATAGGAATCATGCGAACTTCGGATTGGCTCGGAATGAAACTGATTCGCTCGGAAAGAGACTTCGCATTGGCTAGGATTCATTCGAATAGGAAATTTTCTATCAGAAGCCTTCGCTAGGGTCCTGGCCTCACTATCTGTCACAATTCACATTATATTTCATTCTACTTGTTCGAAGATATAACACTTATAGTATCGCAACTTGTTGTCGGTTGGCGCCACATTTTAGAGATCGAAATAAAAAGAGACCTCTCCATGTCTACCCCGCAATCCCTCTATCCAATTCCCTACATCTTCATTCGTTTCTTAGCGTTGGTGACGACCGCATGAAAAAATGGAAAGAGCAGCTAAGAAAAAGAAATTGGAATTCTTGGAGGCGGAGATGAATCGGGTTTTAGGAGAATTAGCAAAGCGAGGAAGCCGTTCCTGATGACAAAGTTTGAAGAAAAAGCTTAGGGTGGCGTTCTACGATTGCGTTTTGCATTGCGTTATAATGAGAGTAGAAGAGAAAAATGTATACTTCTGTCTTTTCCTCTCTCGCTATGACGCAACGCAAAACGCATTCATGGGACGCCACCCTTAGAAGTTTTTAAAGAAGGTGGAATCTACTACCTGGCTCTTTGGCGACAATTTAAAGGGAGTTATTGAAACTTCTAAGGCTATGGAAAAGATTTCCAAGGACTTAAAGCCAAGCAACAGAGCCCCGCTGAAGTCCAATTCTAGTAATTTAAACTGGAGAAGCTCCAACATCAGAAAGAAGGTGGGACGTGGGAGCTACAGACCCAACCAATCAAGAACAAACACCTCCAGGAGTTCCAACAGAACTCTGAGATTTAGGACTCCAGCGAAGAAATATTATACACAGACACAACCTCAGAGGAGCAGACATTAAAAATTAACTCGGTAAGTCCAGCAACTTTCCCAAGACTCCAATTTCTTAGGAGTAATTGGCAACAAATTACCAAAGATCAGTTTGTTCTAGAGACAATAAGTGGTTATAAATTGGTTCTGGAGCATAAAGTTTTCCAAACTATAAAACCTCATACTCTGAGCCCAAACCAAAATCTAGATATGGCTATTGGAAAACTACTTACCTCGGGCGCTATGGAAGAATGCGTTTTCACTAAGGGTCAGTTCCTTTCCTCATATTTTATTATTCGTAAACCTGATGGCTCTCATAGGTCTATTCTAAATCTAAAGAGATTTAACGATTTTATTAGGAAGGAACATTTTAAGATGGAAGACATCAGGACTGCTGTCAATTTGCTAAATAGAAAGGACTACATGTGACGCTTAGACCTCAAAGATGCTTACCTTTCGGTCCCGATTTTTTCAGGAGATAAGAAATATTTGAGATTTGAATATAGAGATAGGTTCTACCAATTTAACGAATTACCCTTCGGGTTATCATCAGCCCCTTTCGTTTTCACTAAGATTGGTAAACCAATAGCTAATTGGTTAAGAAAACGGGGAATTAAAATTGTGATATACCTAAACGATTTCCTAATATTTGGAAGTTCAATCGAAGATTGTTCAAAGAATACTAAACTAGCCTCAGAGATTTTACAATTCCTAGGATTTATAATTAATTGGGATAAAAGTTGTATAACCCCAGAAAGATCATGTAGATTCTTGGGTATGATAATAAATTCCATAGATATGACAATAGAATTAACACGGAAAAAAAGGATTAAGATCAGGGAAATGCTAGAATGTCTTTTAAAGAGTAAAATTCAAATTTTGGCAGAAAGTATAGGTGTTCTAGTAGCTGCCTGTCCTGGTATAGCATACAGCTGGTTATATTATAAAGATCTGGAACTTGTGAAGAGAAATGCTTTAACTTTACATCAATATGACACTAACAAATGGACAAATTCATCGGAAGAGGCTTTTAAGGAATTAGAGTGGTGGCATTCACAGATTCTAGTCGCTAAAAATAAAATTAGATCAAGTACATTTGATATGGAGATTTTCTCTGATGCATCGACTACAGGCTGGTCTTTAATAAACAAATTCTTCTAAGAATAGATAATGTAACTGCATTAGCCTTTTTAAATAATATAGGAGGCATTAAACATAAGGACTTAAATAAAATTACGAAAGAGGTGTGGGAATGGTGTAGAATCAGAGAAAATTGGATTTTTGCGAAATATGTTGCTTCTAAAGAAAATTTAGCTGATGAAGGTTCGAGAATTTCTAATTTGGATACAGAATGGGAGTTAGCAGATTATGCCTTCCAGAAAATAGTCAGTAGATTTAGCAATCCATCTATAGACCTATTTGTATCAAGAATTAATACAAAAAATAGTAAATACTGTTCTTGGGAAAGAGACCCAGAAGCCTACGCTATTAATGCTTTTACTATAAATTGGAATTCTGAATTTTGGTATTCATTCCCACCTTTCTCCCTAATTACAAAGGTCTTAAAGAAAATCAGTAATGAGGGCTCGACAGGAATTTTAGTAGTACCCTACTGGACAAGTCAACCATGGTTCCCTGAATTTCATAAACTTCTGGTCTCGGAAACAATAGAATTCGGTCCATCCTCTTATCTTTTGCTTTTTCCTTGTAGGAAGGTCAAACACTCACTTGCTCGGAGCCTTATCCTGGTATCAGGAATTGTGTCAGGCAAGCATTCGAGAAAAAGAACCTGGAGAGGGACACAATCAATATAATAACTTCGTCTTTATCAGATAGTACTTATGAACAGTACAATACAGCTCTTAAGTACTGGTGGTGTTTCTGCAATCACCCAGGTAGCAAAATTAAGCCACCATACTACAATTTTGAGTAAATTGGATTTAGTCTGATTTTTCCATGAATCATACAAGCTGCGTCCAGATGATATTATAGTTCTGCATTCTCTGCATTGTTAATGTAGGATTTGTCAAACAGGCATCAAAATTCTACTATCAGATGGATAATTCAGAACCGAAAAATTTTACTGAATCATACCGCTATGATGAGTATAACGTGAAATATCGTCAATGCTATGTTAAGATTAATGTATCATAGCACCATCAGATTAGTATTTTCAGTATTAGGAATTGTGGATGGTAGCACTATCATAGTACCATTATAATCGAGTCATAGTTTTCGAATAATGGTTGCTGTAGGAATACAAATATTTTAAAAATCATATATTTTTTCGAATTTTTACAAACAAACAAAACAGAGGAAAGCTTGTGTATAGGGAAAGAAAGTTCGGTAACGTTGGTACTAATAAAAGTTTGTAGAATTTATTGAAGTTACAAATTCACAATGTTTTACAATATAATTATTAGATAAATGCAATAATCATTCTTAAAATAAGAAAATGAAAGCTTCAAAAAAAATGAAAGAAGAAAGAAATAAGCCTGCTGAGAAAAAAACAAATAAAAGGAAACTTATTGGAAGACTTACTTCAACCATAATTCCTTTTTTTGAATTATTATGGAATTATTATGGATTTGAATGATTATATTATATAATTGAATTATTATGGAAGAAAAAAAGAAAAAATAACCTGTTGAAAAAGTTAAAGTGACGCGCTCCCTTGTTGGTGCGATATTATTCATATCATAAATATTTGAAAGCGTGAAAAGCAAATAATTCAATGTTTCATCAATATTCACTGCATCCACGACACTAACTTAGAAGAGCATCCGGTTGTGCATAAAACGCACAATCGTAACTGCAAATAAACTTGTTAGATCATAACAGGATCTTTGATATATTTTAAGCAACTCATGTATTAGCGAGAAATGGTGCCAGAAGTGATTCAAGATACGTCCGGAACAATGGACAATTATTGCGAAATATGATGCACCCTCTTGATTGTGCGATCATTCTACAATCATAGAATTCTTAAAATTTCCTACGTATTTCTTCAGCATCTGATTGTATTACTATTGAGTTATTGAAACTAAAATACTTTGACAGCATCACATGCAGAGAATGTGCACTCTAACGCTCTGCTACCTGGGCAGCTATCACAGGATCCATTTTGCGCAAAGGATCGTATTATCCTTAAGTGCTTAACAAGAAAATTCGCTGAAGGTGCAGTATATAGAACGCTTAATACCTTAAGATCGGCAATAACCCTAATTAACAGTTGCGAAACATCGGGAAGCCCTCTTCTAAATCGATTCTTCAGAGAAGTCTTCATACTTCGACCTTCAGTAACTAGATATCATACAACCTGAGACGTAGGAATAGTTCTAAGAAAGTTAGAAGAATGGCCTCCGACTGAAGACTTAGATTTACGTAGATTGTCATTGAAACTAGTCATGTTACTAGCATTAGAATCAGCATTTAGGGTGCAGTCATTATCTTTAATGAAACTAAGCAATGTTAAATAATTATCAGGAGGGGTCGAGGTCAAAATCACAGACTTGATAAAGACCTCTAGATCTGGTGCGGATCAGCCTTATGCGTTTTTTCCTTTTTTTAATAATAGAAAACTGTGTCACAAGGACTTTGTTAATTTAAATAGAATTAACCAAGGACCTCAGGGGAGAGGTTAATCAACTTTTAATATCTCTTAGAAACCCATACAAAGCAATAGGAACCCAGACGATCATTATTGTTCTGCCCAAAAAAGATGGGAATTCTTGTAATTAGACTAATCCACGTGTGCTCTAAACATCTACAAGTGTTATATCTTCGAACAAGCAGAATGAAATATAATTAATGATTAAACGAACTTACCTATGTGAATTTCAATCATAATTATATGAATTACTTGTTCGAAGATATCCTTTCCCACCCTTGATTTTCCACAAGTTTTAAGGATATATTAATAATAATTAAATATTTAGATTATATATTAAGGTAAAACCCCCCCCCACATATATATACATATACATATATATACATATATATATACATATATATATACATATATATATATATATATATATATATATATATATATATGTATGTATGTATGTATCTATAAGTATATATGTATCCTTTATCTCTAAACTAAATGCAGATGTAGGGAATTGGATAGAGGGATTTCTTGGTTAGACAAGGAGATGTCTCTTTTTATTTCGAACTCTCTCTAAAATGTGACGCCAACCGACAACAAGTTGCGGTACTACAAATGTTATATCTTCGAACAAGTAATTCATATAATTATGATTGAACTTCACATAGGTAAGTTCGTTTAATCATTAATAAGCTTCTATTTTTAATGCATAGTGCTGCCACAAAAGCGCTGATGTATATTTAAGTGAAATTATTATTCGGGGTGTTACGCGATTCGTGGCGCCCTTCTGGTGAATAGAACTGAAAGCTGCCATAGTATCCAGAAATATCCTTTAAATTTGAAAGTTTTAGAATTGTCAAATTAAAAAATGCCCTTTTTATTAAATGTGAGTGATTTGGTAAATTATGCGGGTGGTGGATAGCGAAAATATGTCGAGGGAGAGTGTGTTGTTGATGCTAATCATATAATGTTCTGTGGAATAACTTCAGTTTTTCCAAAAAAGATTTAAATTGCTTTTTTGTGTCTAAAATCAAGTGATTTGTTTGGAAGTCCACATGAAGTTAATGTTATAATTGAAATAAAAAATAAATAAAGGGAAATTTAGTGCAAATATGTAGGTATATAAAATATCAGCTGCTTCGTTTGTACTTCAAACAGTTCAAACATTATTTCTGGATACTGTGGCAGCTTTCAGTTCTATCCACCAGAGGGGCGCCACGAATCGCGTAACACCCCGAATTCTACTTGACGACTTCACGAATTATTACAAAACCGTCGGACATTTTCAATGGCTTTGATATGTCTCCTTATACTACTCCTTTCTACTCCTTTATCTTTTAATCCGCTCTTCTCTATCTTATCATATATGTATTTTATTTATTCATTAAGAATATATTGGGAGAATAGATATATCTATATATCTATATATTAAGATCACGTCTCAAATATGGTCTCAATTAGTTAAAAATAACTACTTTTTTAAAACCAAATAATTGAACCAAAATTATATTAACAAGGATGAATTAGAATATAGAAAAGAGTAGAATTGAAACAGAGAAGAGGACATTCAAAAAGATAAGTTTGTAAATAGGCTGGGACAGAAATCAGGGGATAGATGAGAATGTGGAAGAGATTGGAGTGGATAGAGAAGTTGGGATAAAAGAGATAGAAGCGAATTTAGATTGACAAGAAGATAGAAAGGTATAGACGAGAACAGAAGATAGGCAGGAATAAAGAATTGGGTATTAAGAAAGATAGGAGCGAATTGAGATAGACACGGAGATATAAAGGGATAGACAAGAATAAATGAGAAACAGGAAGGAATTGAGAAATGAACATTAAAAGAGTTAGGAGCAATTTTAATTCAGAGGGAGATGGGAAGAGAGACAATGGAATAGACGAGAGATAGATAGAGATAGAGAAATGCGTTTTGAAAGAAATAGATGTACAAGTTGATTGAAATGGAAATAGAAAAGGATAAAGAACTGGAGATTAAGAGATATAAAAGCAAATTGAGATTTACAAGGAGATAGAAAGGGATAGGTAGGTATATACAGACACAGAAAGTGATAGAAAAATGGGGATTGAAAGAGATAGGAGAGAATAGTGATTGGCAAGGAGATAGAAAGAGAGAGGCGGGGATGGACAAAAGATAGAAAAGGGTAAATAAATGGGGATTAAAAGAGATTGGTGTTGATATGGATTGAGATGGAGGTAGAAAGAAATACGCGTAGATAGACAAGAGATATGAGCGGATAAAAAACGGGAGATTCAAGGAGATAAGCTTGGATGTGAATTGAAATGGAGATAAAAAGGGTAGAGAAGGGAATAGGCGAGAGATAGAAAGGGATAAAAAATAACTTACTGTAATCGATATCGGCCTCCCCAACCTCTAACAGTAACATGTGCACCCGACGGTATTAAAGGTCCTTCATATAATGGTATGTATCCAGTTGTTCTTCTATAAACGAACGGTGGATCAATGGTGATCAAGGCAATACCGTCATGTTCTTGATGTGGCAGATTACCGTAATAATTTTCTTTGGAGGTTACGTTGTGAAAAGTACTGCTCCTGTCATATCCTGCACCTGATAAAACCTGGTAACGCGTTACATGAAGACGAACACAGGGAGCAGCAGTAATAACAGTGTAATGGGACAGTATTGCACCTGCGCAGCGGGAATAATTATGTTCTTTAATGTTTACGATATAATAAGCCTCTTCAATTCGTGTTGGAGTTGTTCCGTTCGGAAGGAAATTAATTACACGTCTTTTACGTACAATAAAATCCGATGTTGCCCCTGCAAGTATTTCATAATTAATTTCTCAATACTGTTTTCTAATATATGATACATCCATTAATTGTTATGATAATAAAGCCTCATTATAGTTTAAATCTATATAGCAGACATATTTTACTTACTGGTATTCACATCTGATAATGTCGAGATAATTCCTTCACATAAAATGCCACAAAATATCAAGAGATGCAAATATACTTTTTCTGACATTTTTTTTTTACAGAATTACAATTTTAATAATTACTAAATTAAATGTTAGTAAATTACACAGTTTAAATGTCGATCTTCTGCTTTTTATAATTACTTCTCTGGAGAGTAAGAATTAAAAAGATTTAAGTAAGAATAAAAATCTCCCAACTAAAAGAATTCGAGTATTTATCGTCACTTATAATAACAACTTTATTTGCTTTGATTTAGTAGTCTATAAAAATTGTTTCCTTATCTTAAGGCTGATGAAATTTGAAAAACACTCATGTAGAATTATTTAGATTCCATGGGCGGAACAAGCACGGGGTTCGCATTTTTGAGGAATTGGAATTCGTTTTTTTCTTTTTTACATTCTCATCAGAGAAGGTATTAGATTTGTGTAAAATTTGACCCCCCCAGTTTTTGTCAAATGTCCACGTTTTGGGACCCCCTGAACCCGAAAAACATGTTTTTACGAATGTGTCTGTCTGTCTGTCTGTCTGTCTGTGGGTCTGTCTGTCTGTCTGTCTGTCTGTCTGTCTGTCTGTCTGTCTGTCTGTCTGTCTGTCTGTCTGTCTGTCTGTCTGTCTGTGGGTCTGTATATTTTGTTTGTGAGCACGATAACTTTCGAAAGAATTGACAGATTGGATTGTCCTTTGGTATACTCCTTTAGTGTCCTAAAATGAAGGTAAAGTTCGTTGGCCAGCCATTTTGGATAAAAATTCAAAAAGTGGGAGCATTTTGAAAAATTTTGAAACCACTTTTTCTTTTAATTTAAAAATTCTAATGACGTATGTTCGTAGTATTCAAAAAGTCGAACAATTTTTCTTAATGACTTTTTTGGATAAAAAAAAATTGAAAGACTTATAACATTTTGAAAATCCAAAAAAACGAAAGAAAACTTAAAATAGAAGCCAAACAACACACGATATGAAAGAAAGTCTAAAGATGAAAAATGTTTCTCTTTGAACGCCCTATAAGATCGGCATAACAACTTTTTGAACTTCCTTAAAAAATTGAAAATTCAAATTTTGACCAAAATAACGCGATGCAGAGAAAATTATAAGAAACACAATTATTCGCCTTAAAAAGATCTACAAGTTCTCCTTTGGCCATTTTTCAATAGGATGAGTAGTTTTCGTTTTAATCATGAAAAATATTGTTAAACAGAGCCGAGCGCGAAGCGCGAGGTTTAAATCAAATATCGAGCGCGAAGCGCGAGTGCCCTGATAAGAATGTGCTCCTTAAGGTCGATAGAGCCTTAAGTAAATTAGTTAACTTTTGCATTCAAAGCTGTAATTTAATTTAATTAAAATTAATTTAATTAAATTTTAAAAAATATATAAAAATATAAATTACAAATATAAAAAAATAAATAAAAATATAAAAATATAAATTATGTATAAAAAATATATACTTTGATTAAATTAAAAGAAAAAAAATATATAGGTTCAAGCGTCCTGTAAAGCGCAAGGTTCACGAAGAGCACCAGCGCGCGAAGCGTGCGATGAGAATGTGCCCGCGAAGCGGGCAGATTTTTTTAATTTAGTTTTAACGTGTAGGGTGCAGGGTTCGGTACGTAAATCACTCGATTTAATTTACATAGTATTTACTTTGCTTACTTTATTTACTTTGCTTCCGCCGATTTTTTCGAAAATTTGAGGCTTTATTCTGAAAAAGTGATGAACTATTTATGATTCAAAGTACTGTCCGTCACTTGCCACTACTTTTTGCCATCTTTCGGGCAATTTTCGGATACCATCTCGAAAAAACTTTGCGTCTTTTGAGGCAATCCACGAATCGATCCATTCTTTAACTACTTCATAAGAGTGGAAATGCTGCTCAGCTAAGCCTTGTGCCATCGATCGGAACAAATGGTAGTCAGAAGGAGCAATGTCTGGAGAGTACGGCGGGTGGGGTAAGACTTCCCATTTTAGGGTTTCCAAGTATGCCTTGACGGGTTTTGCGACATGTTGCCGAGGATTGTCATGTTGCAGGATAACTTTATCGTGTCTCTCTTGATACTGTGCCGTTTCTCCTTCAATGCTCGACTCAAACGCATCAATTGCGATCGATACCGATCCCCTGTGATAGTTTCACTCGGTTTTAACAGCTCATAATACACCACACCGAACTGGTCCCACCAAATGCAGAGCATAACCTTGGCACCGTGAATATTCGGTCTGGGCGTAGATGTGGAGGCATGTCCGGGCATTCCCCATGCTTTTCTGCGTTTGGGATTATCGTAGTGGACCCATTTTTCGTCGCCGGTTACAATGCGATGTAAAAAACCCTTCCTATTCTGTCTTTGAAGCAGCTATTCACAAGCAAAGAAACGGCGTTCAACGTCTCTTGGTTTCAATTCATAAGGAACCCAATTTCCTTGCTTCTGAATCATTCCCATGGCTTTGAGGCGTTTCGAAATTGCTTGTTG
Organism: Synergus gifuensis; assembly: GCA_904066015.1. Classification (NCBI taxonomy): domain Eukaryota; kingdom Metazoa; phylum Arthropoda; class Insecta; order Hymenoptera; family Cynipidae; genus Synergus; species Synergus gifuensis. Next base: position 14,569 of record CAJFCO010000381.1, read on the forward strand.
AGTGACTCCCAATGATTCTGCTAATTCTTCTTGCGTTTGGCACGAGTCTTCAGAAAGTAATGCCTCCAGTTCGGAATCTTCGAAAATTTTTTCTCTTCCGCCGCCATGCCAGTCCTGGACATCAAAATCACCGCTTTTAAAGCGTTAAAACCACTCACGACACGTTCTTTCACTAAGAGCAGCGTCACCGTAAGCTCTTGAGAGCATTCAATGAGCCTCAGCCGCAGTTTTCTTCAAATGAAAGCAGAAAATCAACACTTCCCGCAAATGACGCGAATTTGGCTCGAAAAATGACATCTGAGATCGAGAATACACTTCTGATGCAAACACAAATTCACTAATGTGGTGCTATCGTTATGTTGACAGATGTCCAAGTTTACTGTATGAAATTTTTGACGTGCCTATTTCAACCGATACTTACCGCTGCAGCCATCTATCGAAAAATGGTGGAAGCAAAGTTGTACACCTAATATATTACATGGTAATTTACGTCCCTAGTTTTCTACATTTTTGTACGAAATTTACGTCGTTAAGGGCATTGCATAAACGAACTTTGAAATTTGTATGGCTACACCAATGGGCGTTTCTTATGTATCGAAGTATATGATTGGTGTAGACAATATGGCTGTACGGGAGATGAGAGATAAATTGAAATTTCACGCCGGGAATATTATAATTTATGCATAATTCCGGCATTTACGGAAAATTCGAAGGTGATCAGTGTTTGACAGTAACGCGTTACTTATAACGCGTTACCAAAAAAGTTACTTTTTTTAGTAACGGTAACGGTAACGCGTTATGTTTTTTAAAAAGTAACGGTAACGGTAACGCGTTACAATTTTTTGGTAACGGTAATACTAAGTAACGCACGTTACCAAACGTTACTTTATAAAAATTTGGAATGCCCAGTATTAGATTAAATATTTAAATATCAAGAAAACCAATCAAATGGTGTGCTTTCTTTACAGTAACTTTACTGCTCTACATGATGCAATTATGTTATATATGTATCAACAAAATATTTTTTCTCCATTAAAATGCGCCATGATGATTGTGGAACAATTTTTAAATTGTAAGGTTCAATTATTCATCCGGTATAATACAGGATTACCGAGCAGTGCATCCGTTGAGCGATTATTCAGTACAGCTGGACTGATTCTTTTGCATAAAAGACATCGTATGAGTGATGATCTTTTCGAAAAATTAGTATTATTGAAGAAAAATAGAATTTTTTATGGAAAGTCTAGTGTATAGATGTATGATTTATGAAACTGTATAAACTGATGTATTAAAAATTTAATAAAAAAAAGTAACGTAAAGGTAACGCGTTACTTTTTTTCAGTAACGGTAACGGTAACGCGTTATTTTTTTTTAAAGTAACGGTAACGGTAACGCGTTATTTTTTTTTTAAGTAACGGTAACGGTAACGCATTACTTTCAAACAGTAACGTGTCAAACACTGAAGGTGATAGAGAAAATTCTATACCTTCGCGAAAGCTTCGGATAGGATTCCAATCCGAGCCAATCTGAAGTCATCCGAGCTAATGCGAAATCTCTATCCGAGCGAATCCGAATGAAACCGAACCATTCCGAAGAAACTTTTCAATCCGAATGAATCCGAATTTTCAATCTGAACCATTCCGAAGAACTTTTTCAATCCGAATGAATCCGAATTTTCAATCCGAATGAATCCGAACTATTCCGAAGAAACTTTTCAATCCGAATGAATCCGAACCATTCCGAAGAAATTTTTCGATCAGAATGAATCCGAAGCTCCAATCCGAATGAATCCGAGCCAATCCGTAGAAATTTTTCAATCCGAATGAATCCGCAGTTTCAATCCGAATGAATCCGAGCTCTTCCGAAGAAATTTTTTTATCCGAAGCTTCAATCCGAATGAATCCGAACCACTCCGAAGTAATTTTTCAATCCGAATGAATTCGAATTTTCAATCCGAATGAATCTGAACCACTCCGGATAGGAATCTTCCTTCGAACTTCGGATTGGCTCGGATTCATTCGGATAGGAATCATGCGAACTTCGGATTGGGTCAGAATGAAACTGATTCGCTCGGAAAGAGACTTCGCATTAGCTCGGATTCATTTCGTAATAGATTACGTAAAAGTCCGTATTTTGGTCCAAAATAGTAGAAACCTCGTGAATACCATCAGAAAATGATAAAGTTTTGACATCTATAGAGATTGTCACAGCTGACAATATGGCTGCGCGGGAGATTAAATTTCACGCCGGAAATACTGTAATTTATACATAACTCTGACATTTACGAAAAATCGACGGTGATAGAGAAAATTCTATAACTTCCAACTAATCATTTGTGAGAGAGAATTTCGCAATAGATTACGTAAAAATCCGTATTTTGGGTCCAAAGTGGTCTAAATCTCAAGAACCATCGGAAAATTATATCATCTATAGTAACATCTATTACGTTAGTACGCGAGTGATACAAATTATCGGTCGGTAATATGCGTCGTTGCTCTTGCTACACGACGGCTGAACGATGGATGTACTAGAAGGATGATGTCAATACTTTTTCATTTTCCAATGGTTATTGAGGTTTGGACCCAAAATACGGACTTTTACGTAATCTATTACGAAATTCTCTCTTACAGATGCTTAGTTGGGAGTTATAGAATTTTCTCTATCACCTTCGAATTTTCCGTAAATGCCAGAGTCATTCATAAATTACAGTATTCCCGGCGTGAAATTTAATCTCCCGCGCAGCCATATTGTCAGCTGTAACAATCTCTACAGATATGCCAAAACTTTATCATTTTCCGATGGTATTCTTGAAGTTTCGACTACTTTGGACCCAAAATACGGACTTTTACGTAATCTATTACGAAATTCTCTCTTACAGATGTTTAGTTCCAAGATATAGAATTTTCTTTATCACCTTAGAATTTTCCGTAAATGCCGGAATTATGCATAAATTATAATATTCCCGGCGTAAAATTTCAATTTATCTCTCATCTCCCGTACAGCCATATTGTCTACACCAATCATATCCTTCGATACATAAGAAACGCCCATTGGTGTAGCCACACAAATTTTAAAGTTCGTTTATGCAATGCCCTTAAAGCAGGGGCCTCAATTGGTTGCTATTCGCGCGCAGTTTGAAATGCTCAAAAATATTACTTTTATTTTTTATTATAAATAATGACGTTTTTACTTATAAAAATTATTATTAACTAAACATTTTTAGGAGTTAAAACGCCATTATTTGTAATAAACAATAAAAATAATATTTTTTAGCATTTCTAACTACGCGCGAATAAAAACCAATCAGATATCGTGTGCGACATAACCTATAAGCTTGTGCAGTATTTTTTTCCACGGAATTTCTACGTGACGTTGTCTAAAATTACTCCTTCCATCTCCGGCACTTACAGTTTTTAATTTTAATAAATGTTAACAGCACTTAATTATTAATGCTGCGTTAATAACAAAATAATAACCTGTTTTGTTTTCGCTTCAAAACTCATGTTATGTTGAATTATAACACCGCCATATTAAATATGTAATTTACCCATGTTTTCTAAGTAATCTATGTATATTACGGAGAAAATTTAATTTACGTAGAAAACTCGGAGTGACGCGTCACTTCAGAACCCTGGTAGGGTTGCTCCCGACACCGACTGTTCTGAGACGCTTGTTGCGCGCCTGTCTATTTCTGTCAACTTTTTTCACTAGGACTTGGTATTGGGGTTTTGAAGAGAGAAGGGCAAGTTGATCGATTTTTGGTAGCAGACTGTGAGAAGAAAAGGTGTAGAACATGTCAAGACACACTAGTTTTTTGATAAAAGGAATATATATATATATATATATATATATATATATATATTAGGCGATAGAGATGAATAAATATGCGACGATAATGGCGGATATTTTTACAGCACAAGAAGAAAATAATAGATTAGTAGATAGACAGCTGCGAATTGACACAGTGCTGATCTCACTCGGCGATAGTTTTGACGGGAATGATTTCAATTGCAAGAAGAAAGGTAATCTCCGATTTTAAAGATTTATTCGATTATTGACAAGTTTAAGGATGATGCAGGAGGGTCAAGAAATCTGCAGAATACTCTAATTTGCAGGGCAAATTTTATCGACTTTCTGAGGCCACAGGAAGGAGTTTTTAAAAGTTTTTTCAAGTTCTGAAGGGAAAGCAGGCTCAAACTTAGGGGACTTGCTTTTTCGATTTTTGATAAGAGGAAAATATCGGCGTAATTCAATAATTTTACCTGGTGTATTCACCGCCGCCGGCCATTTTATCCTGCCTGCTTTCCCTAGTTCAGGACTTGAAAATACTTTTAGAAAGTCCTTCCTGTGGCCTCAAAAAGTGGAAAAAATTTGCCCTGCAAATTAGAGTGTACTCTCAAATTTCACCATTTTTTCGACCCTCCTGCGCATCAGCCTTAAGTGATTAATTAGGCTACTTTAGTACACGAAAAAATACGCATCGTGAAATTCAATCTTCCGCGTAGCCATATTGTCTGCTGCAAGGTCGTAGCCAGGGGGAGATCAGGGAGGATTGATTCCTCCCCCAGAAATGAAAAATAAAAAATATTTCTATGGAAAGTATTTTTTTTATTAAAACAACATGATGTTATTCTACTCGTCCACCAAACCACCCCCTCCTGAAATTATTTTCAGCCTACGGCCCTGGTCTGCTGTGACAATCATGCTTTTTTCCTTTTCAGAAAATAAAGATTTTCACATAAAGTATTCATTTTACCAGCTCCAGGTGTTTACAACCGGAAAGCCAGCGATTATTTTCTCATCATATACAACTCCTCATATTATGTGATTATTCATTACTTCATTATTATAATAATTTTTGGCCAAGTATTTCCTATGCATAGGAAACGCCCATTGGCGTAGCCACAAAAATATCAGTGTTCAATTATGCAATGCCCTGAAATCGGTGAAAAAGAAAATAAAAAAAAAAAGTAGTTCCATTTACAGAGATGAACTCCAGTTTCTAAATATATTAAATTATTATTACCCGGATTACTAATTAACTGCAGATAAAAATAAGTTGAATGGAATTTTCAGTAGGTAGTATGTTTTTATTATATTATTTCATACAGAGGATCCACATAGAAAATAAAAACAAAATTATTACTTTTTTAAAGAAAAGTTGAAAGTTTAAACTGAATCGTAGATGCTTCGACAATTAAATACGAGATGGAAAAAATCGTATAGCGAATTAGAAAGAAGTTAATATTGGCTTGGTTTCTACACTCCAATAATTCCAAGCTTAGCGTATTGAGGAAGAAATTGTTCAGGTATTTGTATATCAGGTTGTACGCGTTTTGCAGGTTTCTTCACATTTTTGGATTTATGATCTTTAGAGTTTTTAACATTAGCAGATTTTTTATTCTCTCCAGATTCTTCAGAAGACTCAGTTTTTCCGCAACTTTTAGATTTTTTAGAAGAGGAAATTTTCTTTGGTTGGTATTCACCGCTAATATCGCGATGAACATCTGTTAGATTTGTTTCGTAAGCTGTTGGCGGTAAAAATTTGCCTTTCTCTACCGCTTCTTTTGCTTCTACAGATGTTGACTGCTTTTCAATTGGTGTTGATGAACATAATTCTGTAACAAACCAAAAGAAATTTATATTCCAAAGAAATGTTAAAACATTACTTTGAGTGCCTTAAAAACTCTTTTAACTATTCATCATTGGGTAGAGAAGGGCGTATGTCACATAGGGGCCAAGAAGGGAATATCTTCATGGGGTATGTGATTGAACTGAATCAAAAAGGGCGTATCTGGGTACCGAGAGTACTAATGAGACACTAAGTACACCTCGACACCACTAATGAGACTGGTGCCAAATTAAAGCTCGTGTTCAGTAGATCAAATTTTATACTGGGTCGACCTTTGTAGAATTTAGCCTTCATACTGTTTGATACTGTTTTCTGCTATTCAATATGTCAAAACTCTCACTAAGAGTAAAGTAATATGTGGGCAGTATGCGTCAAAATGATTATATCTCTTTTATCGGGTTGAAACTTGGCTAAATTATAGTCTTACTGAACCTTTATTAATTCAGTAAACCATAGATCCATTTATCAACCGATTGTCAATATACAGGATTCTGAAATTTTTACATTAGGTGCTCTTTCACCTTAACGTTAGTTTAACTTCTTTTAGGAATATCCGATTGTACTTTTATTACAGAGTTTTGGAAAGAGCTGTTTTCTAGTGATGGGATATCAAAAAATATATATCTATATTTTAAATATCGATATATTGGAAACTAAATATCGATATATTGAACAAAAATATCGATATTTTTTTATTTTCAAATAAATAATTGATTATATTTAGAAACACATTTTTATTCAAATTTTTTTTATTAAAGTATTAAAATGTATACATAAAAAATAAAATAGCATTATTTTAATACTACTTTGAATTTAGTATTACAGTGGAACCTCTCATAGCGTATACTCTCATAGTGTACGAGGGCGGAGCGTCGGGACGCAGTAGGTTGGTTAGCGGGGGATTGATCAGGGCCGTCGCACATACGATGTTGTCGCGGTTTTGTTTAAAAAATCTCATACCGGCACGAGAGAACACGGGATCTGCAGTCACGGCACTGTACGAGTGTCAAG
>CAJFCO010000381.1:32895-44413 GCA_904066015.1 Synergus gifuensis
GGAATTCGTACCGACAAAATATAATTCTCCAATCAAATGCTCGAAATGTACAAAAAAAAACCAATAACTTCAATACTCTTTTGCCAAACCACGCTATGCCGTCGCATGGGCGTTGGCTGAGTGTTATATAACTCTCAAAAATCCTAATAAACTCGAACTAAATACAGTACAGAACTTTGCATGGGAGAGATATTAGTTGCTGGCGCCTACCTTGCTTTCCGAAAAACCCGAATAGTGAATAGTCCGAATAGTGAGCACCGAATAGTCCAACAAAAGGGAAAGTGTGAATCCGACGACACAAGGAAAACTCTAGTCGGTTATATGCACTCTTCACTATAATAGTTTCTTCCCGCAAAAATCTCTAAGAAAGGTTCACGCGTGAACAGCCAGCACGGAACTGAGTGTTCTTGGAGCTGTCCGTCTGAGCGCGCAGTCGCAGTTACGTAGCTTGTATTACTCCGAGAGCTGCTGCTCCCTGATGGGTGAAAAGAGAGCTAGAATCCAGCAGAAGAACTGTGGAAGTGGAACTCCGGCTAACCGTTATGGCTGCGTCCACGTATTTTGACAGCTCATGTGTCTTTTCACAACAAGTGTGGAACGGTGCAAACTTTGCACGATTTAAGTGGCTTACATCGTCCACACTGTTGGAGAATGGTAAAAATATTAAATATAGACAACTGACACATCTCAGGCGGCAAGTAACTTCTCTCAAAACATATAGATAGCTGAAACGATGTAAGGTTTGTGTTTTTCGGAAATCAGGTAGGCGGCAAGCACGAAGTCAGAATAGGTAATTATACGAGTATGCTTAAATCTAATTAATGTCTATACTTAATCTAGTTCAACTCTCGCAGATTCATGCTACACTCATACACTTATATCTAATTGAGTCCCTACTGGCTGTTCTGTTATAGTTCCCGATTAAATAAATCGATCTGGGAAGAGGATCAACAATGTGGCAAAATTCACCACATTACAGATTGTATTATCCCATAAAATCATAAGATCTCATATGTGCTACTTTTTTTATACATAAAGTTAAAATAATTGAAAATTATTAAAAATTAAAAAAATAAAATAAAATAAAAATAATGTAATGTAATTTACTATATCAAATTTTATTGTTTTTGTAAAATCTAATTGACAATTAAAAACCTTTAAAAAAGTGCTTACATTTTTTGATACATGAAAATTTGTATGTTAAGTTTTGTAGATTAAGTGTATCTTTTTGATTTATGCAAAATAAATTTTAATAATAAAATATACGAAAAATGTCAAATTTATGTTAAACTATAAATATAGAATTACATTTCAAAATGAGTTAAAAACATTTTAAAGTGTTTTTTATAATTTATTATGTCAAATTTTATTTTTTTGGTAAAATCTAAATAATTTACTATGTCAAATTATGTATATATGTTACGATGCAAGTATATTTTAAATCTTTTTTTTTTATTTCTTAAATCTTTAAATTTAAATAAATCTTTATATAAAAATCCTTAAATTTTCTAAATTCTAAATCTTTAAAATTTTTACAGTCCTATTACTATTACTCCTCTAAATTTCCAATCATTTAAAATTCATTTCAATAAAATACTAAAAAATCATGTTAAAATTCATCTATTTTTAATAACCACAAATTGTAATAATAATAAAAAAAAAATAATCTTGCCCGTAGCACGCGATGATTTGAACATGATTTTATTGTTTTTGTCAAATATAATACAATTAACCTCCAAACAATTTGTCAAAACATTCGAAAATTCAATACATTTAATTTTATTTAATTTTATAATAAATTAGTTAATAGTTGATATAATAAAAAATAAAAAATTATAATATTTACATTATATGTTACTGTGACGTCATGTCACTTATTATAATAAATTATTAACATTGTATTCATCTTAAGAAATAAGAATCCGCACATCCGATTATTGATTCGATACCTTGTCAGAGGGTCAAAGAACTCAAAGGTTGAACCATCAGCTCACCCCAGAAGCAATCAGCAAATTGAAATCTTTGTCTAACCCTTCAGGCTGTTTCCAAACTTATCTCCAAACTTTTGTTAATAAACAAGCTTCGATCTGTTTTTCACGTAACAAGAGATTACACGTGTTCTTTGCCATTGGTCACCGGACGCTAAAAACCAAGTGCGTCACCATGAACCCTAAGGTGTCCAAACCTTTTATGACCTTCGCCCCCTCAAAAAAAAGTCCTATAAGAAAGAAGGTATCCGCGGCTTTAGTCAGTCTTCGTCATGGCTATCAACTCGTCAGTCGTCATCTTCGTCGAGTCTACCATCCGACTCCTTACCGTGCCGTTAGGCTCTGCAACCCTTGACAGTGAGTCTTCGTCGTGGCTATCAACTCGTCGGTCGTAGTCTTCGTCGTGGCTATTAACTCGTCAGTCGTAGTCTTCGTCGTGGCAATCAACTCGTCAGTCGTCGTCTTCGTCGTGACTACCAACCGGTCAGTCCTAGTCAATCTTCGTCGAGATTTTCAACCCGTTGTCCACAAGATCTTCAAGCTTCGACCTTTAGAACGAATCTCTGTCCGTTGATAGTTTGACGCGACTCCGGTCCTACGTCCTTATCCAGTAGGCCCGTCAACCAGTTCCAGTGTGCCAGTGCGTGCACCCAATCCGACGGCTACGTCCTTATCCAGTAGGCGCGTCAACCAGTTCCAGTGTGCCAGTACGTGCACCCAATCCGACGGCTACGTCCTTATCCAGTAGGTCCGTCAACCCGTTCCAGTAAATCAGCGCAAGGACCAACCAGACGAGGTCCAAAACCATTCGATCACCTAGATTCATCGGCAATTACTGAAGGCTCCAGCCTCAAGGCTAAACAGTAAGTCCCATTGTCCATATTCATATCTAACCCCCTCTATACATTTCTAATTATTTCCCCATTTACATGCTGCTCTAAAAGGATTCCTGACGAAGCTCTTCTTTACATATGAAATCACATTGATTATTGTAAACCTCCCCCTTTGTAATTGCTTATTAAATAAATATTTATTGTAACGAATCACCAACTACCACTCTGTTCAGTTATCCTCATCCCCGACTCTAGTGGCATTGCGTGATAATTCTATTATCACGCTTTCCACCGGATAGAAAACAAGGAACAACTCTATAATATAATAAAGGTAAGTGCGTCTCTTATCTCGGACGTCACATTACGTTGTAATGAAAAATATACTTATATTTTTCAATAATAATCCTATATAACATGTATATTTACGTCTGACATACACTGAAAACAGACGAACACTCGCTACCATAAATTCACATGAGATGTACGCCTCACGTATATCACGTGATACGTTTCTTCTTTTTTTCTCTTTCTCTTCTTTCTTTCAGATACACCAATCGGCGATCTGCTATGAAACTGAATTAATTAAACCAAGAAAATAATAGGATTTCTGCTCCACGTACATAAAGATCGATCTTAGAAATTCGAGTTCGATTCGAGAGTAACGATTGTGATAACGCGAGAATAACGCTTTTGGTAACGCTTCTCACGAACACAAGCAAATAAGATACAGAGTGAAAATGTCCGCTACACACACGTATGAGTCACACATTCATAACTTGCGATACTATTCAAGAATTAATCGAATAGAGATTTCTTATGTAGGAACACAGGCACACAAAAAAAAGTGGTAATGTCCAAAAACCGGACCTATATATTCGTATGTATTTTGACGCGCTGACTCCGAATCCGGAGTCCGTTTTGCTCCATCACGTTAAATTTAAGGGAATTTCAAGGTCAAATTGTCAAAAAAATCGATTGACAGAAGGTGACTATCATTTCTATGGTTTTTACGGACACTGAATCCGAATCTGGAATCCGTTTGATACCATCATGTCTGCATCAAGGTCAAATTTTCAAAATGTGCAAAAAGTGAATTTTTGACAGCAAATTCTGAAAGAGCGGGAAATTTTACGTCCACACATGGTATTCATTTTCATTTTTATGATCCTAAAGGTCAATTTAATTTAGTAACTTTATAGTTCGAATGACGATTGCAAAAATACGAAAATGTGTCTTCGTGGAACTTGACTACAGTTTTCATACGTTTTGAAGGTCGCTGAGTCCAAATTCGAGGTCCATTAGACCGCAGCACGTCAGGGTCAAGGACATTTCAAGGTCTAGTTGAGGTCAATTAAGTCGTTTGAGAGGCGATGACTAGTATTTCTATGATTTTGAGGGTCGCTACATCTGAATACGGTCTCAGAATTGCCCCAAACCTGCCACCCCGATCACAAATGATATGTGTATAGTTTGTGAAACTTCTGTCCAGGCACATATATCGAATCAGCCGTGCATTACCTTAATATAGATGAAGGTACTTCAAAATGCAAACAGCGTTTCGTGTTATTACAAAAATTCACACTTTTCTGCTTTTGTAGCGAACCCTTTTGTCCTCAAAAGATCTATGTAACGGATTTCTCTTTCTCTTTTTCGTCTTCATCTCGGTGTCCCTCTTAAGCATCCAACAATAATCTGCCATCATGTTTACATCCCACTTTCCTTGATACCGAAATTCCATTTCCTTAATATCTTGATGAAAACGTTCACCCTGTTCTTCACTGTAGTCTCCGAGATTTTCTGGGAAGTAATCGAGATGAGAGTGTAGAAAATGTAATTTAAAATTCATCTAACAACCCAACTTCTTGAAGTTTTCCAATAAATCTTGAACTAAATGTTCGAAATCATCACTTCTGATTTCCTAAGAAATTCTTTGAGACTTTTTGGAAACTGATCCATGCATCGATGGATGTGAGATGCCTCACATTACTTGTAGATATTACAAAAAACAAAGTCCCCCCCCAAGAAAAAACCCCCAAAACCGACAAAAAACCCTCCCCAAAAAACCCCAATAAAACAACATTTTTTTAAATCTAAAAAAACTGTATGAGCTGAGATACATGCGGCCACTTTCTCTACGACGAGTACATTCGTCTTAAAAATACCTAATAAATATAATATCTTGTATGCTCTGAGGATCGTCACAGTGACGAATATGTTTGGCTTTAACATCTTTTTTACCACACCTAAATTTTTCGAGTGTCGGAACCCAGGACACCTCCAGGTTGAACGTTTTCATCAAGACATTAAGGAAATGGAATTTCGGTATCAAGGAAAGTGGGATGTAAACATGATGGCAGATTTTTGTTGGATGCTTAAGAGGGACACCGAGATGAAGACGCAAAAGAGAAAGAGAAATCCGTTACATAGATCTTTTGAGGACAAAAGGGTTCGCTACAAAAGAAGAAAAGTGTGAATTTTTGTAATAACACGAAACGCTGTTTGCATCTTGGAGTACCTTCATCTATATTAAGGTAATGCACGGCTGATTCGATATATGTGCCTGGACAGAAGTTTCACAAACTATGCACATATCATTTGTGATCGAGGTGACAGGTTTGGGGCAATTATGAGACCGTATCCAGATATAGCGACTCTCAAAATCATAGAAATACTAGTCATCGCCTCTCAAACGACTTGATTGACCTCAACTAGACCTTCAAATGTCCTTGACCCTGACGTGCTGCGGTCTAATGGACCTAGAATTTGGACTCAGCGACCTTCAAAACATATGAAAACTGTAGTCAAGTTCCACGAAGATACATTTTCGTATTTTTGCAATCGTCATTCGAACTATCAAGTTACTAAGTTAAATTGACCTAGAAATGACCTATAGTATCATAAAAATAAAAATGGATACCATATCTGGACGTAAAATTTCTCGCTCTTTCAGAATTTGCAGTCAAAAATTCACTTTTTTCACATTTTGAAAATTTGACCTTGAATTGACCTTGATGCAGACATGATGGAATCAAACGGATCCAAGATTCGGATTCAGTGTCCGTTAAAACCATAGAAATGATAGTCACCTTCTGTCAATCGATTGTTTTGCCGATTTGACCTTGAAATGCCCTTAAATTTGACGTGATGGAGCAAAACGGACTCCGGATTCAGATTCAGCGCGTCAAAATACGTACGAATATATAGGTCTGGTTTTTGGACATTACCACTATTTTTTTTGTGTGCCTGTGTAATTAATCTCAACAAAAATACGGTAATCATTCCTAAACAGATCAGTAATGATTACCGTATTTTTGGACTCTGTCTTATAACAAAAGTTTCGTTTAAAGAATTTTTGTGTAAATGTTACAAAGAAAAGTTGGAAGCTTGAACTGAAACGTAGATGCTTCGATAATTAAAACCGAGATGGAAAAAATCGTATAGCGAATTAGAAAGAAGTTGATATTGGCTTGGTTTCTACACTCCAATAATTCCACGATTAATGTATTGAGGAAGAAATTGTTTAGATATTTGTACATCAGGTTGTACGCGTTTTACAGGTTTCTTATCATCTTTGGATTTTTCATCTTTAGATTTTTTAACATTATCAGATTTTTCGGATTTCTCGGAGCGTTTAGAATTTTTCGAATGAGCTTTCATAGATTTGCGAGTTTCCTCACAGCTTTTGGAATTTTCAGATTTGTCATCTTCTTCGGATTCCTTAGAATCGTCACATTTTTCATTCTCTCCAGATTCTTCAGAAGACTCAGTTTTTCCGCACCTTTTAGATTTTTTAGAAGAGGAAGTTTTCTTTGGTTGGTATTCACCGCTAACATCACGATGAACATCTGTTAAATTTATTTCGTAAGCTGATAGCGGTAATAATTCGCCTTTCATTACCGCTCCTATTGTTTCTACATATGTTGACTGCTTTTCAGTTGGTGCCGATAAACATAATTCAGTAACAAACCAAAAGAAATTTATATTACAAAAGAATGTTTAGAAATAACTTGGAGTGTCTTACAAACTCTTTTAACAATTTATCATTGAATATCTCTCGAAATCTTAAAAAACCTCTTAAATCAATTATTTGAATTTCTTGAACATTGCTTCCAGTGTCTCCTTTCTGGCTAAGACCCAGGTTGAAATCGGGTACAAATATTATATTAATCCAGATAGAATCCGATCTAGTGCCGAGTCAAAACCGGGGACAGAAACCGGATTCAATTCCAATAGCGCCGGATAAGAACCAACTTCCACCCGGTTCTTATCTGGATTCTATTCGTAATTTTAAGTAGGGTGGTGATCTTTGCGAGGGCCTGTGTCCCGAATTTGGTGACGGTTGCGAAGTCGACGAGTGTATCAACTCCAATACAGTCTTTGCAGACAGTTTTTTCTTTTTTAGCATTAAAAGTTTAATTTTTTTGGTTTCCTTGAAATTTTTTGATTGGCGATCACCAAAAAGTAATGAAAATCCTAGAAGGTACTGGACGAGCATGGCCGGAGTAATTTAGGAACAAGAATTTGCTCGGCCCAAAAACGAAATCGCAAGATTAAAACAACAAACTGAGAAGAAAACTGACAATTCAACAAGGTGGCAGCAAACGCGCAGGGGCGACCAAAAAAAGTTAAATAGGACGCGGTTGACTCGAGCGATGACAATTATTTTGTTTAACACACAAGTATACTATACTTATGTTAATTTGATCCAGAGGTACTGGACTTTAAACATTGGCTGGGTGCAAGACACCCAGTCTAAGCTGAACGGAAAATTTCTGAAGTCTAAGCTGTGATCTTATTAATCTTATTAGTTATCTTATTAATGTAATGGTAATTACCAACGAAGACCGCTGAGGTAAAAAGCAGTGCAAAAATAGCGAACTTCATTTTCTGCAGATAGGAAATGATTTGTCCAGAGATGCGGTATAAATGATTAATTTAAAAAAAATGTTTGCCAATATATACACTAACCACCTGTTTACTTCTAGTGATGAAATATTCCCCAAATTTAGAAGATAATTTCCTCATTTGTAGGTGCACTAAAATTCGCTTAAATACACAAAAAGAAGGTTGTTATTAACGCTTGTAGTCACTGTTTGGTGTAAAAACACGTAAGACCAATACAATTTTGCCTAATTAATGATTATTATAGCGCAAAATAATCCAAAGGACAAGAAATTGAAAAACGTTTTTAGAACGTCATAAAAATGTTTTTAGGACGTAAAGTTTAAAGGATGTGGATATAGTTCCGAAAACTGAATACTGTGATTTTATTGAAACTACGTAAACTTATGTAATTTGATGGTAAAATAAAATGGTAAATGGGAAAGGTAAAGGGAAATGGTAAAGGAAAATCATGGTAAAAGAAAATAGTAACGGGAAATCATGGTAAAGGGAAATAATAAATAGAAATGGTAAGGGAAATGGTAAAAGGAAATGGTACCGGGAAATCGTGGTAAAGGGAAATAATAAAGGAAAATGGTAAAGAGAAATGACAAAAGAAATTGGTAAAAGGAAACGGTAAAGGGAATTGGTAAATGAAAATGGCAAAGGGAAATTATAATGAAAATAGTAAATGGAAATGGTAAAGGGAAATTGTAAAGGGAATTGGTAAAAGAAAGTGGAAAAGAGAAATGATAAAGAAAATAGTAAAGGGAAATGGTAAAAGGAAATTGTAAGAAAATTGATAAACGAGTATGAAAAAGAGAAGTGGTAAAGGGAAACTGTAAAGGGAAATGTTAAAAGGAAATGGTAAAGGGGATTGATAAAAGAAAATGGCAAAGGGAAATTGTAAAGAAAAGAGTAAAGGGAAATGGTAAATGGAAATTGTAAAGGAAATAAATAAATTAAAGTAAAGGGTAAAGGGAATTGGTAAAAGAAAATGGCAAAGGGAAATGGTAAAAGGAAATTGTAAGGAAATTGATAAACGAGTATTATAAAGAGAAATGGTAAATGGAAATGATAAAGGGAAATTGTAAAGGGAAATGTTAAAAGTATATGGTAAAGGGAAATGGTAAAAGAAAATGGTGAAAAGAAATGGTAAGAGGAAATGGTAAAGGAAGTTGGTAAAAGAAAATGGCAAATGGAAATAGTAAAGAAAATGGCAAGAGGGAATTGTATAGGAAAATGGTAACGGAAAATCATGTTAAAAGAAAATGGTAGCATGCAATGATAAAGAGAAATGGTAAAGGAAATAGTAAAAAGAAATAGTAAAAAGAAATGGTAAATGAATGGTTTCACCATGAAAATTGACCAGTCGCCAATTTTAACTATCATATTCGATTCAGGTTTTCGGATTGTACGAAAGGCGTTTTTTGAACGTCCAAAAAATGTCATAACACAGTGAACACAAAATTTGTCGAGGTCTTTACGGCATCGTAAGGACATTTTAACGACATGGACATATGATGTCTTTAAGTTGTCGTAAAAATTTTGTAACGATGTCGTAAAGATGTCATCAAATTTTTTGCCCACTGGGAAGTCAGGTCAAAGAACGTCCACAAAACTTTCTATTTTAAAACTTTCTATTTTGAATATTTTATATATAACTTCATATTTCTAAAATCTCTTTAAAATCCTAGAATCCTCTTGAACACCCTTAACATTTCACAAAAATATTTTTTTATATCGAAGTAAAAAATTCGTGAAAATCTATAAAAATTCCTAGAAACCTCTTAAACTTCGTTAACATATTACATCCTTTAAAATCGTTAGAAATCTCATCAATTTACATGAAATCCTTTAAAATTCTTCAAAATCTTTTAAAAGTCAAGAAAATTTCTTTTCATGACACGTGCACCGAAACATCGATTTCCGGTGTATGTTAAGCGTCTCGAAGGGAGCCATTTATACTACAGGAACGTAAATACTACAAAAGTAATACAGAAAGTAAAGTAGTACAGAAAGTAAAATAGGTCAGAAAGTAAAAATACCTAAATAAATAAACAGGAGGTTCTCTCTCCCTCCCACCACTCTCTCTTATCCTATCGTATCCTATTCTATTGTATTATATCCATTCCTATTCTATTGTATTATATCCTATCCTATCCTATTGTATCCCATCCTATAGTATTGTACTGTATCCTGTCGTACTTTATCATATTGTATCCTATCGTATACTACCGTATTTTATCCTATCGTATCGTATCCAATCACATCCTATCGTATCTATCACATCCTATCCTATCGTATTTTATTGTATCCTATAGTATCCTGGCGTCTTTTATCCTAGCGTTTCCTATCTTATCCTATTTTATCTTATCATATCCTATCGTATCCTATCATATCCTATCCTACTGTATCCTATTATATTCTATCGTATCCTATCCTATTCTACCACCCTCTCTCTTCCCTCTCCCTAATATATTTAATATAATAATAAATTATTAGTAAAAAAAAACACAAATGAAAGTACAGTCTTCGTCATATAGGATTTTACATTGAAATTTGAAATGTATAGGAGAGTAAGGGGGGGAGTAGAGAGGGTATTTCCTGAACAAGCTTACGGGGCCCCAGCCAGCTTATTCCCTGCCATCCAGGCGGTACTAGGACACTATAGTGCAAATTGGAACTATTGTTTCGAAAATCGAATTCGTTACACTGGTCATGAAAAGCTTTGTACTTCACACGTCGCGAAACAGGCAATTATCGCCTCCTTTCGCACCTTGTAAAGTAAATAGCTATGAAATCCCTTAAAATTATTAATTTTCATAAAATTTCATGAAACACAAAATTAAAAAAAAATACTCATAAAAATCTTTAAAAATCCCTCAATGAATTCCTCGACAATCTTTAAAATCTTTTAAATTCCCTAAAATATTTTAAAGCTGTTGGAGCGCTTTGAAAAAAAAAATTTCATGTAGAATCAGTCAAATTCCCAACTCACTTAGATAAATATATGGTTAAATTAAAAAAATGCACTGTTTTTATAAGTAAATTGTATTTCTAACATTAATTTTTAATTGAAATTTGAAATACCCGGCAAACGTCGATATGACGGCACAACTACATACCGACAGAATCTCCCATGTGCTTCGTCGGACTTGACGCGTGCGTCGTACAACATTTCCGCTATAGTAAAGTGTCAACAGGAACACTAGGAGAGGGATAGACATTATTCTTCTCTACTTTGCATCTGCAAAATCTTGTCTACATAATTATTTAGATAGCTTTGTTAGGTAGTTGTGAGTGCATTTATTGAAGAAAAAAATTCCGAGTGTTTGGGTCTCCCTGCCAGTGCAGTAATTTACATATTGTGCGAGAAAAAAAGGATTTTGATATATGTAAGTAATGCCTACTCTCTCTAAAATATTGTCGGCACCCATCTTTTTTATAATATCTCCAATCTCCTTTTTAAGCAAAACTATAGTCTTTTTCTCAAAAAGAGACATTAAGCACCTCTCCTGCCATCGAGAATCCCATCTCGATGAAAGGACCCGTCAAACAGTGCATTTTTTCAATTTTACCATATATTTATTGAAGTGAGGTGGGAAATGTGAGTGATTCCATAGATTTCACAATTTTTTTGTGTTTTTTACTTCCTCATAGAGGAAGCTTTGTAGTGGTGACAAAATCCAGTTTCCTAAAAAGGTTTTTTTCAACATATTTTAAGGTCAATATATCTAACATGATGTCCTGAAAAATTATCCGGATGTGTGTGTGTGTGTGTGTGTGTGTGTGTGTGTGTGTGTGTGTGTGTGT
>CAJFCO010000381.1:49320-65360 GCA_904066015.1 Synergus gifuensis
ACAAATCCAAGTGCGATTCTTAGTCTTATTTCTTTGAATTTAGCTATCTGAACTTAATTATTCTTTCTTACAGTCTGGGTGTTCTTAATAATTAAACATTTGTATGACCCGCTTACTTAACCATTTGCCCTTCGTAAAATCGCGTTCTACTAATATTTAAGTTTTCTCTAACCAACTAATTTATGAGTAATAAAAGTCTAAGATAATTTTGATTTCTTTTTAAATTGGACCTTCGAGCTCTTAAAGTTAATAATAAAATTAATAATAAAATCCACTCTTAAACCTATCGTTAATTATACATATTCATATTCTTAAACCATTTTTTTTGTTAGTCAGTTCACCTTTAATTAATATTGTCAATCTCTCTTATTTTAAATAAATCTAATTGAGTTTGATATTTAAATTGGATTCGAATTTGCTTGTCCAGGAGGTGCTGCCTCTACTGGAACCATTATTAATCAACAATCGCTCTCAGATTGTTACATTAAAACGTGGCGGACACCCCCTCTTGGCTATGACCCCGCACTGACAGGGCTAGACATCGAAATGAAAATATCGATATTCGTGATATCGATATATCGGGCACATCAATATCGATGTCCAAAAAAATGTCGATATTGAGTAGAAATATCGATATATCGTTGCAAAAATATCGATATTTAAATATATTTAGTTATTATTTACTTATAATGATGATAATGGTACAAATGATGATAATCATGATTTAATGATGATAATATATAATAATAATTTTACAAAACTTAAACCTAAATCAGAAAAATAAACCTTCGAAGTCATCAGTTTGTTTTTATATGAAATAAAATTTATTATTCAAATTAGATATTCAGATCCAGAAACAATATAAATTAATAACTAGTACTTCGAAACTGAAGGCTTTCACAATTTAAATAAATTGCTAAAAAATTTAGATGCGTCCTCTAAAGCGCTTTTAATTCGTCTTCTTTTCCAAAAATAACGAAATCATCAGTAAGATGCGCCGTTAATAATCATAATTTTTTATTTAACGTTTCGCAAATCTAAAACAGAAAGTTAAATAAAGGTGAGTTTTAATAAATTGCACTAAGTAATAACAAACATTAATAGAAATAGATATGCAAACAATTTCCAGATGACAGATTTTCTTAATTTACAATAATAAAATCTATTGCTTACCTTTCAATAGTAAAACATGTTTTCGGACTTCTCATAAAATAAGTAAATAACGTTCTTCTCTCCTTGTACTTTCTACTACACTGTCCATTTGCACAGCTATAAACAGAGATAAATGTACCTTTTATTATGGGTAATAACTAAAGAATCAGAATCAAGAAAGAAAATTTAAGTATGTGCAACCTACAGGAAAATATAATTTTATGATAAATAGATTTTAGAATAGAAAGAATAAATTATAATAAGAGAAAAGAATTTATAGAGAATGAAAATTATTACTGTGAATGCAGCCGAATCTTCTTCACCATGGATCAAAGTTTCTTCGTGCGTCGAAAAATATTTAAACCTTTTAACTTGCAGGCGTGTGTTTAATTGTGAACAAAAACATTAGAACAAAACTCATGAAACGAAATAGTTGAGAAATAAGAAAATAAATTCTGAATAATGAGAAATTTTGAAATGTAACAACATTGCACCAGATAATCGGTTTCTCCTGGCAGTCATGTTCTCTCCTGCCTTTGAGAAAAGCCTTTCAGAAGTAACAGAAGTAGCCATAACGGTGATGTACTTAAGAGCAATGGGAGTCAGTATGGGGTATGACGGTTTATTATCAATCCACCACTTGATTGGATCCGTTTTTAGTGGAACAACCGGAGTCCGAAGATATAATGTAAGTTCCGGCGGCATCTCGTCTCCTGTTATATCCGGCTCTTTACTTCACAGGTCCTTTTCAGCCAATTTGTTGTGCCTGGCCCAAATTGACAATTCCGAACTGTTATTTTTTTCTGTAATTAAAATTTAAAGAATTATTACCGTTGTCAAAAAATTAACACTATTTTTAGCATAATATATCAGTTTTACAAATATTACCTGTTATAATCTCATTAGATTCATCAGATTCAGAATCATTTGGAGTAGAGGCTTGTAACTTTCTCAGAAACAAGGTTTTTACATTACTAACAATTCGTGAACACCGCAATTGGTCTTTAAAATCAATTTTTTTGAATCTTGGGTCCAAAAGTGTAGCTATCGCAAAAGGTTTCACTTCTTCCATCAGACCAAAACGCTGTTTTATTTCATCTAGCATTTTATCCCTCAGAATATTTGCTAGGCTACTATTTGTGTTCATGTTAATCAGCTCTTCCCTTAAACCATTTATTGTAGGGATCACCTTACTGATAGTTACGTACTTTTCTGCAGACCATTCACGCGTAACTTCTACCAATGGTTTCAAGATTTTTGAAACTTCCGTCAGTTCTTCAATTTCTCTTGGAGAAACCATAGGAGGTGGATCCGGATGGTTGTACAGCACCTCAACGACGATTCCACGTAATTCAATCAATCTGGTGATCATGTAGAAAGTTGAATTCCACCTGGTCCTGACATCTTGTACTAATTTGAGTGAAGAGCCGGCCTTCAATTCGTAACTAGCCTTGTTTGAGTGCTTGAACCAAGTGACAATGTTTCTTATTTTTTGAATCAAATCTGGCAAACCCGCTATGGCTTCTATTGAATTTTATGCAATTAAATTGATTTTGTGAGCAGAGCACCCTATGTGGCCATCAACTCCGAGAAAATCTTTAACTGCTTTAACGATGTTTGAAGCGTTGTCAGTAACAATTACAGATAACTGCTCTTTACTAAGGCCCCAGTCAGCACACAATTGTTGAAGCTTTTCTGCGATATTGGCAGATGTGTGAGAAACAGAAAATTCGTAGCAACCTAGTATTGTGGTAGTCATTTTTAAGCCATCTAAATAATGGGCCGTGATTCCAAGGAAACTCCTTGTATTCAGAATGTCAGTCCACAAATCTGTCGTTAAAGTTATATCTACTACTCCCTTTAACTTGTCCTTGTAAATTTCCGAAATTTCATCATATTTTTTATCAAGGTAACTCATGAAAGTTTTCTTGCTTGGCATTCTATAATTCAGAGCAACATACTTGATCAAATCTTTAAAGCCTTCTCTTTCGACAGTGGCTATGGCCTGACAGTCTTTACATATCATGTGCAGAATTTTATTTGATAATTTTTTATATCTGGTTCCTCCTTCTTCAAAGGATTAATGTTGCTAAAAATATCTTTTATGTTTTCATGAACTCTCTCGGGATTAGAACTTTTACTGTGAACTCTACTGGAACTAGGACCAGGAAAAGGATTATCAGCAGCCTTGAGCTGGCCAGATGCAGATGCATTTACTACTGGTTGTGGTAGTTCTACTTTTAATTTTTTTTGTACACTTTCCGATTTGCTTTCAGAATTGCTTCGTTCTTTGTCTTCGATTTCTTCTTCCTTCAGCGACAAGATAGAAGAGTGCGCATGAGTTAAGTGATTCCTTAAATTTGAGGTATTACCAGAAGTCTTGACAATCTTGTCACAATATTTGCACATTGCCTTGTCATCACTGATCGTCTGAAAATGCTTCCAAACTTCGCTTTTCTTTGGAGCCATGACGACCGGTTAATTCTGCAGAAGAGAACGAGCTAAATTTTATCATTTTTCAAAGTGAAAACTATCAAAGTAGGATAATGTTTATTTGTGGATTCGGAAAATCAAATAATTTTAAAACAGTTTTACAAAAATTTTAATATTTTCTATTTTATTTGTTAAAAATGGTACAATTTAACAAGGTGTTCTACTTTATCGACATGGAGGATAGAAGGGGCACAAGTCGTGCTTTTCAGGATATAGGTTGAGGTTGGGTTTACGAAAAAGTCTGTACGAAAGCATGTTGGAGATTGCCTAAGTAAAAGTTAAATAAAAACGTTTGCTTAAAGTTAAATATAACAAGTCTGTGTTTTTCATGAGTGTTCACCAAAACTCCACTTCGCTGCTGGACATTATTCTTTAGGTTATGGGCCCAGACTAGTGCATTGTGAACGTTTTTCGGATTCGATCATTTTTTTTCGTCTCGAGTGTCGTACGTGAGAAAAAGCTAGTGAAAAATGGCGGAGGAAGATAAGTACAAAATTCCTCTTTTCGATGGCACAAACTTTAATAACTGGAAGTTTCGTATGGAAACGCTGCTGGATGAGCGGGAATTGCTCAGTTATGTGCAGGAAAGTGTTGCGAACATGGTTATTATTGAAGAAACGGATACGCCCGAGGTAAGAGCTGAAAAACAAAATAGACTTGTAAATCTCCAGAAGAAAGATCGGAAGTGCAAATCTCAAATAATACAACGCATAGCGGACAGCCACCTGGAGTACGTCAAGGACAAGCAAACGGCGTTTGAGATTTGGAATGTTTTGACGAGCACGTTTGAACGGAAGGGTATTGCGAGTCAATTGTTGCTTCGGAAAAAGTTATTAACTATGAAGTATTTATCGACGGAATCGCTAGAATCGCATTTTCTAAAGTTCGATAAATTAGTGCGGGAACTTCGGTCGACAGGTGCTACAATGGAAGAAACAGATGTGGTGTGTCATCTCCTTTTGACGATGCCAGCGGAATACGAAGTTGTAGTTACGGCCCTGGAAACGTTGTCCTCGGAAAGACTTACACTAGCGTTCGTTAAAAATCGCTTATTAGACGAAGAATCGAAGCGGAAAGGAAACCCAAATAGTTCGGAAAGTATAATGCAGTCGTCTACTGCATTTGCGGCACCTTCAAATCGTGGAAATTTTAAGAAATTCGAAAGTCGGAATAAGGCTTCGGCAGGATATGGAAGATCGTTCAAGTACACTTGTTACAAGTGTGGAAAAAGTGGTCACAAACGATCGGAATGTATGTGGAAGGAATCCATTAATAAAGAAGATCGCAGTTCAAGAAATTCGAAATCAGCAAACCTAGCTGAGGATTTAGCATCGGATAGCAACAATGAAGATTTTGCCTTTCCTTGTGTCGCTGAAAAATACAACACTGAAGATAGTGCAAGAAAAAGGGAAAATTGGAAGGATCCTGGAAATGAGATGAACGTCATTGAAGATGATCAATGTTACCCAACTGCAATTGAAGGTAAAAGTTCAGACAGCTTAAATTGGTATTTAGATTCTGGTGCATCGGAACACATGGTAAGCACAGATGATTTTTTAAGCAACATAAGATTTTTAAAAGAGCCAGTAAAAATTAAAGTAGCAAAAACCGGACAAATTCTTATATCTAGAAAAACTGGCGATATCAAAGCAAGGTCGATTGTTGGAAATAGTGAAAATTCAGTAACTATTAAAAATGTTCTTTTGGTACCGGATTTGGAATTTAATTTGCTGTCTATTCGGAAACTTGATATGAATGGCTACAAGATAGAGTTTGAAAATGGAAAAGGTTCTATTTTCAAGGGAAATAAAATTGTTGCTGTTGCTCATCGGAAATTGAAACTATATGAACTGGATTTATTGTCAGAAGAAGAAAAGGCAAATGTTTGTTCATCGATTGGAAATGCAGAGTTGTGGCACCAACGCCTGGGTCACATAAGCAATAATGGATTAAAGAAACTCAAGGATATGGTTGACGGAATTAATCTCAACGCGAAGGAATCAGTTACAAACATCTGTCAAAGTTTTGTTGAGGGAAAACAGACTTGCCAGCCACACGATCAAGAGAGAACTCGAACCAAACGACCTTTGCAACGAGTACATAGTGATCTTTTTGGTCCAGTCAATGTGGAATCGTATGACGGGAAAAGGTACGTACTGACATTTATAGATGATTATACGCATTTCACAGTTGCGTATACTTTGTCTGCAAAGTCAGAAGTCTTTCGTTATTTTAAGATGTACGAAGCAATGGCCACCGCCCATTTTAACGTCAAATTAAGTCGTTTTCGTTGTGACAACGGTCGGGAATATATCTCGAATGAAATGAAAGATCATTTCGAAGCACGAGGAATACAATTTGAGTTCACGATCCGGTATACACCTCAACAAAATGGAGTGGCGGAAAGAATGAACAGGACGATTATAGAAAAGGCCAGGTGTATGATTCTAAACTCGAAACGGAGCAAAATTTTTTGGTCAGAAGCTGTTTTAACAGCGGTGTATTTGATAAATCGAAGCCCTACTAGTGCGCTGCAAGACAAAGTACCAGCTGAGATGTGGTATGGACAGAGACCAAATTTAGGAAAGCTCAAGGTATTCGGATGCATAGCCTACTTGCATCTTTCGAAAAATATAAATCCTGGGAAATTCGATTCACAATCGAAAAGGTGTTTTATGCTTGGGTATTGCTCCAATGGCTATCGTCTCTGGTGTCCTGCAGAAAGGAAGATTTTTTTAGAGAAAGATATCATCTTTGATGAGTCAAAATTCTCATTCGACGAGAAGTACGTAGATTCTACACCTGATTCTGAAGAAGAAGACAAGGACAATGACTCAAAGGAAATTCTGAATTCAGGAGGAGATATTGACAAACTGGTTGAGGTCCAAGATGACGTGGAAACATCAGATTCGGGTGGAACAAGCAACGCGGAAGAAATGGAAAAGAGCCCTTTTAAACTTCGTCGTAGCACTCGAACAACTAACAAACCTAAATACTTGGAAGATTTCACGGTTTTGGCCTTGAATGCAGAAGCTTACATCGAAGATGTACCTCAAAGTTTTGATGACATCAGTGGAAGAGCCGATAAGAAAGATTGGTACCAAGCTGCAAAAGAAGAAATCGAGGCTCTCGAGAAGAATAAAACCTGGATATTGACGGAACTTCCAGAAGGAAAAAGGGCTATAAATAGCAAATGGCTATTTAAGGTCAAGAGAAATGAAGCAGGAGATATCGAAAGACACAAGGCCAGACTAGTAATCAGAGGTTGTTCTCAGAAGAAGGGGTTTGACTACAATGAGACGTATGCGCCCGTCGCTCGACTTACAACAGTAAGGACACTTCTTTCAATTATCAACAAGGAAGATTTATTTGCAATACAAATGGACGTGAAGAGCGCCTTTCTACATGGAGATCTAAAAGAAGAAATATATATGAAGACACCAGAAGGTTTCATGGAAAAACCAGGTCTTGTATGTAAACTCAAGAAAACGCTATACGGACTTAAACAAGCACCTCGTGTCTGGAATGAAAAATTTGACACGTTTGTTAAAAGTCTGGGTATGAAACGTTCAGAATTTGACAAATGTCTATATATCTATAAAAAGAAAAGTACAAAGATCTATATCCTTGTGTATGTCGACGACATGATTATTACAGGAAACGATAAAATCGAATTAGAAAAGATTAAAATAGCATTGACAAAAGAATTCTCTATGACAGATCTAGGGAAACTTAACTTCTTTCTCGGAATTAAGATTGAGAGAAAAGAAGATGGAATGTATCTCAGTCAAGCTGCATATCTGAGGAATCTCCTAAAACGCTTTAATATGGAAAACTGTAAACCGTCAAAGACACCGATGGAAGTGAAACCTTCAAAGGAAGACAATACAACTGAGTGTATCATTGGGAAGAAACCTTTTCGAGAACTCATCGGTTGCTTAATGTACGTCATGCTGACTACGAGGCCCGATATAAGTATAGTAGTAAACTTCTACAGTAGGTTTCAAAGCAATGCCACTGAGATACATTGGACTGGATTAAAACGAATCCTGCGGTATATCCAAGGAACTCTCAACATGGGTCTTTACTACCAAAAGAATATTGACGACAAACTGATAGGGTATGCAGACGCAGACTGGGCAGGAGACAGCGATAGAAAGTCCACTACAGGATTTCTATTCAAGATTTACGGAGGATTGGTTTGCTGGACAACTAGGAAACAATCTACGGTGGCTCTATCTTCGACGGAAGCAGAATACGTAGCTTTAGCTAGTGCTTCGATGGAATTAGTATGGCTACGAAATCTTCTGACAGATTTTGGGATTGAATTATGTGATCCTATAGTTATTTTTGAGGACAATCAATCGTGCATATAGACGTGATGTATGTCCCTTCACAGGAACAAATTGCAGACATTCTGACAAAGGGTCTTACAGAAGTTCAACTCGTTAAATTACGTTGGAAATTAGGTCTGCGCTCAATGTAAGGACAGCACTTATCGCTTGAATGTTTACATTATAATAAGATAATATATGTTCAGTTTTGTAAGCAATTTAGAATAATGTTAAATTGAGGAGGAGTGTTAAAAATGGTACAATTTAACAAGGTGTTCTACTTTATCGACATGGAGGATAGATGGGGCACAAGACGTGCTTTTCAGGATATAGGTTGAGGTTGGGTTTACGAAAAAGTCTGTACGAAAGCATGTTGGAGATTGCCTAAGTAAAAGTTAATTAAAAACGTTTGTTTAAAGTTAAATATAACAAGTCTGTGTTTTTCATGAGTGTTCACCAAAACTCCACTTCGCTGCTGGACATTATTCTTTATTATTAAAAATAAAACATTCTAAATTTAAAAATTTTTTGACTGTAGTTATTGGTCCTACCGATATTCAACCAAAAATTGTTACCTAAATGTTAAAACATTATCAAATAATTTTGCAGTACATTTCAAATATTTTGTAAATTTTTTGTTTTAAGTAGATGATCCGTAGAGATAACTAAAAATATATATATATATATATATATTTTAAAAGGTTAGCGTCGTTAGCGTTATAGGTATAGGGACTCAAGCATTTTTTTTTAACTTTTTTTTAAACATTTTTTCAACAAACTTGTCTCTTCATTCATCATATACTTAAATTTAAAAATTCACAAAATATTATAAATATACTGCACAACTATTTAATAATACTTAAACATTTAATGATTTAACTAAAAATATTGGAGTCCGCGTTCCTAACCTAACTTATCCTAACATCGCGTAGATGAAATTTCAGAATCAATTTTAATGGCAAAGATTAATAAATACTATAAATATACAAAAACTTACCTTGTTGATAAGGCGATTGCTTTCTTTTCTTATTCTTTATTTAACTGACAAAAAAACGACAAAAACGACAAAGTAACGAACAATATCGAGTCGATATCGAGAGAAAAATATCGATATGCAACATCAATTATCGGTTGCACGATATCGATATATCGGAAAGAAAATATCGATATTCTCGATATTTCGATATCGATGTCCCTTCACTAGGCTAGATCACACTATTCCTATGTCCATGCGACGTTCCGAATATTACCGGTAAGTTATCGAGCGAACCTACCTGAAATGTACAACGACGCTGCATCTATGCGCCCTGCTGAAAAAGTTCCATTAAAAACTATTAAAAAAAGATCAATGGTTTTTAATCCTCGATCTTAATCATACATTTAACCATTGAATATGATTGTTTCCGAAATCTATTAAAATATATTAATTATTAAGTAATAGATTATGATTAGTTTCCATTGAATTACAATTATTCTGAATGATATTTAATCCGAAATGTTACCATTAAATGAAAATTTTTTAATGATTTTAAATATTCTTTTTAGTATATACTGTTCAATGATTATCAATTGTAATTTTTAGTGTTAAGATCGAGGATTAAAATTCATTCAAGCATAGAAATTATTACTGAATAATACTTTATGGTAAAAAATTCTTTTCAATGAATAGATATATTTTAATAAATTGTTATAATAATATATGTATTGAATGATATGTAATGGAATATTAAATCACTCCAAATTGAATCATATTTAATAACATTTAATACTAATATTACGAGTAGTGTTAATAAATTTTAATAATATTGAATAATTGAATATTTAATAATATTTAATATTTAGAGATTAATGTTTTTTAATGAAAACAAATCAATTTCAATGAATGAGTTTCAATATGTTTTAATGATATCGCCGCATATCGGGTATTGAATGATTTGTAATAGAATATTAGACAATATTAGTTGAAATATATTTAGATAATATTAAGACAATATTAGTTGAAAATTTAGAAAAAATTATTTTAAAAAATTCAATCAAACACTACAGAAAATAATAATTTTAATGATCAACTATTAGAATTCATAAAATATGATTAAATGAAATACGATTGAGTATTATTGTATTGAACAGCTATTACAATTCGTGACAAACGATTCCATTAACTACGATACAACAATCATTCTTCAATTATTAATCTTTAAAGTTAATGAAAAACTATTCAATAAAATATTATTGGGTAATAATTTTAATGAATAGTTATTAAAATTCATAAAATATTATTCAAATGAATATCACTGTCGACCATTCCATTCATGATTCATTAAAATTCACAAAAGAACATTCAATATAATACTATTGGGTAATAATTTTAATGAATAGTTATTAAAATTCATAAAATATTATTCAAAAGAATATCACTGGCGACCATTCCATTTATGATTCATTAAATTCACAAAAGAACATTCAATAAAATACTATTGAGTAATAATTTTAATGAATAGTTATTAAAATTCATAAAATATTATTCAAAAGAATATCACTGGCGACCATTCTATTCATGATTCACTAAAATTCAAAAAAGAACATTCAATAAAATACTATTGGGTAATAATTTTAATGAAAAGTTATTAAAATTCATAAAATATTATTAAATAAAATATTATTAAATTTAATTTTTTGGAAATAATATTCAAAATGATTTATTATGAATAAAATCAATAGTAATTGTTACTATTTAATGCGATTGCCATTAAATATCATTGGATATGATTCATTTTGAAGCATCATCCATTAATTGAACCATTCCTTTCATTCAATATAATTCATTACCATTGAATATGAATCATTTCCAATATTAACCAATGGAGCTTTTTCAGCAGGGCGGAGAAAAGCTGAGCCATTGATTTGTCTAAAACGTGTCAAAAAATGGCCGCGGTATCCACGATTTTATTCCACCATAAATCTTGGTATTTTAGCTAATCTATTAGGTGTACAACTTTGCTTCCACCGTTTTTCGATAGATGGCTACAACGGTAAGTGTCGGTTGAAATAGGCAGGTCAAAAATTTCATACAGTAAGCTTGGACATCTGTCAACATAACGATAGCACCACATTAGTGAATTTGTGTTTGCATCAGAAGTGTATTCTCGATCGATGATGTCAGTTTTCGAGCCAAATTCTCGTCATTTGCGGGAAGTGTTGATTTTCTGCTTTCATTTGAAGAAAACTGCGGCTGAGGCTCATCGAATGCTCTCAAGTGCTTACGGTGACGCTGCTCTTAGTGAAAGAACGTGTCGTGAGTGGTTTCAACGCTTCAAAGCGGTGATTTTGACGTCGAGGACCGGCATGGCGGCGGAAGAGAAAAAAATTTCGAAGATTCCGAACTGGAGGCATTACTTGCTGAAGACTCGTGCCAAATGCAAGAAGAATTAGCAGAATCATTGGGAGTCACTCAACAAGCAATTTCGAAACGCCTCAAAGCCATGGGGATGATTCAGAAGCAAGGAAATTGGGTTCCTTATGAATTGAAGCCAAGAGACGTTGAACGCCGTTTCTTTTCTTGTGAACAGCTGCTTCAAAAACAGAATCTGAAGGGTTTCTTACATCGCATTGTAACCGGCGACGAAAAATGGGTCCACTACGATAATCCCAAACGCAGAAAATCATGGGGAATGCCCGGACATGCCTCCACATCTACGCCCAGACCGAATATTCACGGTGCCAAGGTGGGACTCTGCATTTGGTGGGACCAGTTCGGTGTGGTGTATTATGAGCAGTGAAAACCGAGTGAAACTATCACAGGGGATCGGTATCGAACGCAATTGATGCGTTTGAGTCGAGCATTGAAGGAGAAACGGCCACAGTATCAAGAGAGACACGATAAAGTTATCCTGCAACATGACAATGTTCGGCTACATGTCGCAAAACCCGTCAAGACATACTTGGAAACCCTAAAATGGGAAGTCTTACGCCACCCGCCGTACTCTCCAGACATTGCTCCTTCCGACTACCATTTGTTCCGATCGATGGCACATGGCTTAGCGCAGCAGCATTTCCACTTTTATGAAGAAGTCAAAGAATGGATCGATTCGTGGATCGCCTCAAAAGACGCAAAGTTTTTTCGAGATGTTATTCGACAATTGCCCGAAAGATGGCAAAAAGTAGTGACTAGTGACGGACAGTACTTTGAATCATAAACAGGTAATCACTTTTTCAGAATAAAGCCTCAAATTTTCGAAAAAATCGGCGGAAGCAAAGTTGTGCACCTAATATTAATATTGATAAAGTTTTAAAATATAAAAAACTAGCTGTGAATTCGATTTTAGGTGTTTCATTTAACTATATTTATATTTTTTGTGCTAATTTTTTGAGCACTTGGCTTCCTCATTATGATGAAGTTGCAAATGAATTTGCTTCTTCTATGAGGAAGAAAAAAATATATATAAAGTTTTATTCTTTATACAAAGTACCTCATTTTACAAATATAAAATGCAAACATTTTTACCATACCTCTATGTTTTTAATAACTTCGTCGTCTCCAACAGTTTCTTCCGGGTCCAAAAAGTCAATTCCTAATGAATCAGCTTTTGGCAGTACGACCTTGTTCACTATTTTTAAATCTTTTAAACTTGCCCCTTGGAAACAGAAATGAGTTAAAATTCCATTAAAAGTTAGAAGGTCGTCGCAAAAACCACAAAAAACTGCGGAATTGTTATTCTGAAAAATATAAGGTTATGTTAGCTTGGAAATATACATATTAAAGATAAGATATATTGAGGATATAAATTTTGGATAAACATAATATCATAAAAATGTAATAATAAACCAGCTCACCTGATCCATGTTTGATCTCCTTTTTTTCAATCACATAAACGACAAAATACTAATTAAACTTCGTCTTCACACCTCACACGCCGGTCATGTGTCAGAACAAAATGTCAACAACAACATGCTACATATAACCAAAACAAAAAAGAAATTAAAAATACACAATTACTTAAATCAAAACTTTACAATGTCATTTTCATAATATATAATAAAGAAAATATCGTCCCAATAAATAAATTTCTCAATAATAATTACACGAAATAAAATTATAATTCAAAACTTCCCGGCAAGAGATTTTTTCGCTTGTAAAGCGGAAAATCTTGCATTCATTTCCATTGCGCAAAATTTTGCGCAAGGAAAATTTTTGCAGAGGTATGATATAACCTTACCCTAGCGAAAGCTTCGGATAGAAATACATTCCGAATCAATCCGAATCATTCCCGAATTTGTGTCCGAACCAAACAGTTTCATTCCGATCTAATCCGAAGGAAGTTTTCAACCCGAATTAATCCAAAGCCCATTCAAAATCTATCCGAAAATTTAATCCGAATCAATCCGTCAATCCGAATGAGTCAGAATTAATCCGAACTTTCAATCCGAATGAATCCGGTCAATCCGAACGAATCCGAACTTTCAATCCGAATGAATCCGATTTAATCCGGTGTATCCGAACCAATCAGAATGAATGCGAAAAATTCGGATTCATGCGGATTGGTTCGGATAGACCGGATTAAATTGGATTCATTCAGATTGAAAGTTCGGATTAAGTCGGTTTGATCGGATTGATTCGGATTCAGTCGGATTAAATCTTCGGATTGGTTTTGAATGGGCTTCGCATTAATTCGGATTGAAAAATTCCTTCGGATTAGATCGGAATGAAACTGTTTGGTTCTGACACAAATTCCGGAATGATTCGGAAGCTTTCGGATTGGTTCGGAATGAATTTTAATCCGAACCTTCCGCCAGGGTAATAATATCTTTGACGCCACCATCAACTGACACAGTCATCCCCCTTGCCAAAGTTAGGACTCTGGGACAGAAAAAGACAAAAGTATACTTTTTTCTCTTTTACTCTCATTATGACGCAACGCAAAACACAATCATAGGACGCCACCAGCCCCCTGACCAAGGTCGTATAAACAGGTCCAGAATCTCCGGTGGTGATGGTGACTCGCGTTTTGTCCACGATTAGAGCTTCTCAACTAGCCATCAAAGGGTAGAGCGCAACGATCGGAGAGTATATGGTTTGTTTACATCACCGTGATCACTGTGGTTTACATAACCTAGATTTCAAAACCTCCCTATTTAAATATAATATCCTTGTGAATATACTCACATATAATGCAATTTTCTTTAAAGTGCTTTTCTCAAACACTATGAAAAGATTTAAGTCTTGGATTTCCTGGAATAGCTTCCTCCCATTTTTTTCGAAGTTCCTCATCCTTGGGAACCATAAAAATTGAACGTTTTTCACTACTATATTCCTTGTCACACTTCGGAACGCAACACGATTTCTGCATTGTAAAATATGTTAATATTAAACGATCATTTAAAACGAAAAACTGTACTAACGAAAATAGCATAGATGACCGATTGATCGTGAGCGCGAACTGTCCAAGTCGAACACACTGTTAGGTTAGTTTCGTTCCAACTTTCTACCCTCCGATCATTGCGCTCTAC
The DNA here is from genome assembly GCA_904066015.1 of Synergus gifuensis. Lineage (NCBI taxonomy): Eukaryota > Metazoa > Arthropoda > Insecta > Hymenoptera > Cynipidae > Synergus > Synergus gifuensis. The sequence continues at coordinate 63,807 of CAJFCO010000381.1, forward strand.
CTTTGGTGGCTAGTTGAGAAGCTCTAATCGTGGACAAAACGCGAGTCATCGCTCTAGTGCTTTCACCACCGGATATTCTGGACCTGTTTATACGACCGTGCCCCTGAAGGTGCAGTCCCATGTCGGCAGAAAACGTCGGCGTAAAACAGAAACTCATGAGAGTGAAAGAGACACACTGATCTGTCTATCTCTGTCACTCTCACGAGTTTCTGCTTTACGCCGACATTTTCTGCCAACATGGGACTGTATCTTGACTCTTCTATCCGGTCCATGATATAAAAATGTCATGAGAGTTGAATAACGCCGAGGGTAGCGCTGACTGTTCAGTGGGCTGATTAAGTCAAAAAATGCATGGGAAAAGACGTTAAAATTCAATTTTCTCTTAATAAAAACCATTTTATCGTATTTTCTTCTACGAACTATTAATCAAGAAACTTTTAAATATTTTTTAAATTAATGCTTACTCCCGAAAAAAGTGCAGTGCTCGATTTTTTGACGAAAATTCGCTTTGATTTTAGGCGGGAATTTCAAATCGAAATTCTGTTTTCACCATTTAAATATTGATATTAATATTTATTTTCAATGTTATATAAAAATATTACATTAATATTATAATATTATTAATAATTATTATTAATAAATTAATATTGTTTAAAATTAATAAAAATTTGTTTTTAAACTACATAATAATAATAAGAGAACTGAATATAAAATTAGATATTCTCTATTGAATGATATAATTTTAACAATATTTAATTTTATACGTAGTTCTCGTATTGTTTATCATCTACTTAAAGAAAAGATTTTTCTTAATCTTTGAAGATTTAAATTTAATATTAATAATTATTAATAATATTACAATATTAACGTACTATTTTTATTTAACAATTACAATAAATATTAATATCAATATTTAAATTGGGAAAACAGAATTTCGATTTGGAATTCCCGCCTAAAATCAAAGCGAATTTTAGTCAAAAACTCAAGCGCTGGAACATTTTCGGGAGTAAATATTGATTAAAAAAATATTTAAAATTTTCTGATTAATAGTTCGGGAAAAAAATACGATAAAATGGTTTTTATTAGAAAAAAATTTAATTTTCACGTCTTTTCCCATGCATTTTTTGACTTAATCGGGGAACTTAGTGTCCCTAGAAAATAGAGTCTGCCGAACCCATGTCTGTAATGATTGGTGCTGCCATTAAATTTCCAACCAATCAAAATCATTTCCAACCAATCAAAATCATTGACATTGACACTTCAAGTGTCAGAATGTAAACATACCAAAACTCCAAAACAAAACCACAGCTGCTCATACGGATTAACGCACACACGCTCACAGTCGCCATCTTTTTTCCAAGTTCGGCAGACTCTATTTTTCTAGGGACCCTAGGGGAACTGAAAAGCCAGCGCCACGGTGGCCAGTATTCAACATTCAGGACATTTTCGACTCATAGTGTCCGGGGGCTGGACTCCACCCTCAGAGGGCTGAATTTAAGCAAAATATTATTATTATTATTATTATTATTATTATTATTATTATTATTATTATTA
>CAJFCO010000381.1:65370-82151 GCA_904066015.1 Synergus gifuensis
TTATTTAATAAAAGCAAAATGGTAACGTTCGGTTATAATGTTCGGTAATATTCTCGGTTATATTCTCGTTTTCATTAGCGTTCTCAAGGTAATATTCTCCTATCACGACACTATGTGGGGAAGATTTTTTTACAGCATGGCACGGGTGCATGGCTGGTAACGGAGCTACAGGGGTGGATATCTTTTCTCTCTCGTTGCTCTCGTTTCATGGCGACCTGACAGTTGGTGTTGGCCACCTTGAAAGTGTGTGTGAGTGGGTGCAGTGGGTGTTGGTTGTTAGTAGTGTGCTCCGAGCGAGACTGCGAGAGTGAATTCAGTCAAGTCGGCGGCGTCCTTTTGGAGTATCTCTAAAATAAAGTCTGAGTCGTGAAAAAAAACGTCAATTTCGGAATTAATCGTTTCTTTTAGGCAGAGGTGGGTTTTTAAAAGGAAAACTAATTTTCCAATTTTTCGCTCCAGCAACTATTTCTCTAGAAAAATATGAAATGTTCATCGCAAATGTTATCTTTGTGGTTTGGGATTTCCAGGGGGTAACGTGAGTTGAAAGGGCCAGTGAAATAATCATCCAGAATTATACTAAATTATAAACCCCTATACCTCCCATCCAATTTCTCGTTGGCTTGAAATTTTGCGACATTTTACTCTTCTCTCACATGGCTTTTTTCGCTTGATATGTTTACATTTTTAGTTTATATTCTTTGACATATACAGATGTCAAATCGACTCTGAAGAGACCATGCACCGGCAATTCAAAATCGATACTCACTGATGATGTTGTTTGTTGTTGTCATCATCATCAAATATGAAAATTAAACATAATCGACAATTTTTTATTTCTAGCCACAGACATGTTTTGTTATTTGGGAAAATATAGTTATAAATTTCAATAACAAATGAAAGAATTTAAGGTTTAGTTTAGATTTCTTCAAAGTTTAGATTTCTTCAAAGTTTAGATTAATTGACTTCTTCAAAGAAAGTACATTATGTATTTATAAAATTACTAACTGAAATGGATTTGGAAAACAATTTTTAATATTGAAAAGCTATTTCCCTTCCTTCCTGTACATTTCTCCCTTTCTTCAAATTTTAAAGTCCACTTTTTTCATTTTACTCAACAGATAATAGAAATATATTACATACAAACTTTTCGTTCTTTAAAAATCTTTCTTTATGCAAAATTGGATTTTTAGAGTTTGATTCTAGAACTCTTCTATTTCAAAAAAATAAATAAATTTAGAGAGCGTAAAGATATTAATTTTTAATATCTGTTGAGTAAAATGAGGAAGTGGAATTTTTAGATTTGAATAACTTGGGCTTAATATCCTTAATTAATAGTGTTCTTTTAGCTTCCTTTTCATTCGAAATATTAAATTGTTGTGCGAAAGGAAGTAGCAGTAACTAGGTGATGTGAAGTAGTGATCTCTTAGAGATTGATTTGTGAAACGGAGAGTGCCTCGTGCCTTACACGCCTCATGTATGTTAAGGTGTATAAGTGTTGGTGGTGATTCACAGTGCATACACGTGCATTTTTTTATAAACCACGTGCTTTTTCTCTGTGAGTTATTTTGTTTATTGTGACTTGGGATTTAAATTACAAAGTCGTCGAGAATGGTATTTACATATATAAAATATTATAGATTTACTCAAAATTTATTATAGAGTCTCCAGCGATTCTCTATAATAAAATTCCAGGACGTTTCTAGGGCCTATATATTTGTTTTGTACCTGGTACGACACACTTTATTTATTATAGAGGGTGGCCACATGTCATGGAAGTCAGGGAAGTCAGGGAAATGTCGGGGAAATGCGAATAGTTGTCAGGGAAAATAGAAATTGACATTTAAGTTAACTATGTTATTTTTGTCGTATTACATATATAACTTTTATAATTTATTTAACAAATTTTAGAAACTATCCAAAGATTTCGAAGGATTATAAATAATTTTCAGGTATTCTCTGAGATTCTCTAGGTTTCTGAAGATTCAAAGAGATTTTCAATAATTTAAAAAATTTTTAAGCGGTTTCTGGGAATTTTAAACGATTACAAGAGATTTGTATAATATTTAAAAGATTTAGTTAAATTTTAAAAGGACTTCATGAAATTTTAAGAGATTTTTAATGAAGTTTAGGGAATTTAAAGAATTTTAAGGAATTTTAAAGTTCCTTGTAGAATTTTAAAGGATTTTAAAAAGCTTTTAAGAATTTTAAGAAATTTTGATTTTTAAAAGTAATTTTAAAGGATTTTAATGATCCTCATGGAATTTTAAAGGATTTCACGAGATTTTTATGATTTTCTGACGATTTTGTGGAATTTTAGGGAATTTTTAACAGTTCTTAAAAATTTTTAAAGTTTTTTTTTACATATTTTAAGGAATTTAAAAGTTTTTCGTGGAATTATAAAGGAATTTAAGAAACTTGTAAGAATTTTAGGAGATTTTAAGGAATTATAAATATTATCGTGGAATTTAAAAGGATTTTAAAAAGCTTCTAAGAATTTTAAGAAATTTTAATTACTTTAAAGTGATTTTAAAGAATTTAAATTTTCCGCATGGAATTTTAAAGGATTTCATAAAATTTTTATGATTTATAAAAGATTTTGTAGAAGTTTAAGGAATTTCAAGAGGTTTTTAAGTATTTTAACCCTTGATTGCTACACTGGCAGATTTTTATGATATTTGTATAATATTTAAATTCAGGGTGTCTAGCGGACCGGGAAACTGGGAAAAACTCGGGAATTTTATTTGACCTGAAAAAACCCGGGAATTTCATTTAGGACCGGGAATTTTTTGTATTTATTGAAAAATCGACTTTTCTCTACTTTATCTTCTTTTTATTCCATTTCTACCTTGTTAAATTTAAATAAAAAATTGCAAACCAACACGCGCGCTACGCGCTCGATTATTTTGTTTTACTTCTTACAACTTCAAGTTATTCAAAAGCCAATCAAGTATTCAACAAAAATGTTTACAAGATTTTTGAGATATTTCGTTATACTACTTTTTTTTGAGAGAAATTGCAAGAGGTTTCTGGGAATTTCAAGGAATTTAAAAATAATTCCAGAGATTTTTATGATTTAAACAAAATTTTGTGTAATTTTTAAGGATTTTGTGCAATTTTTTGAGATATCTAATCATTTTAAGGGATTTCAAGAGATTTTTCTGATTTTTAAAAGATTTTGTAGAATTTAAAAGGATTTCGAAGGTTGTCGTAAAATTCGGAAGGATTTCAAACGATTTTTGTGTTTTAAAAGATTTTAAGAGATTTTTAACGATTTTATGGAATTTTATGAGATTTTAAAAGGTTTGTATAGGACTTTTAGGGGATTTTAAATGTTGTGGAATTTCGAGAAATTTCAAAGAATTCTTGAAATTTTAAGGGATTTAAAATATTGTCGTGGAATTTTCAGGAATTTTAAGTGAATTCAAGAGAATTTTCTGCTTTTTAAAAGATATTGTGCACTGTTTAAGGATTTTGTGGAATTTTATGAGATTTCTAATAATTTTATCGGATTTCAAGAGATTTTTAAAGATTTTTTGAAATTTTAAAGGATTTCATGGAATTTTAAGAGATTTCTAATCATTTTAACGGATTTGAGAGGATATAAAGTTTTTTTTTAAAATATTATCGTAGAATTTTAAGGAATTTTAAGGGAGTTTCACGAATTTTAACGGATTTCAAGAGATTTTTCTGACTTTTAAAATATTTCATTAAATTCGATGAGATTTCTAATGATTTTAAGGGATTTTAAATGTTAAGGAATTTCAAGTGGTTTCTAGGAATTTTTAGAGGTATTTACGAATTTTTCACATGGATTCAAGAGATTTCTTATTTTAAAGAAATAAGTTATTATATTAGTATATAATTATATTATAATATCTTAAATCTCCTAATTATATTATTCTTACAAATTTGCTGATGTTTTGAACGTTTTCGTGAAATTAGAGACTTGCAGGAAAAAAATTTGACCGGGAAAAAACTGCTAAAGACCGGGATAAAATCGGGAAAAACCCGGGAATTTCAAATTTCCTGATCACTAGACACCCTGAAATTATGTATTGTATAATTTTTAAATCATAATTTAATATAATTTATGTAATTTATATAATATTTAAAAGATTTAGTTGAACTTTAAAAGAACTTCATGAAATTTTATGAGATTTTTAAGGAATTTAAAGAATATTAAAGGATTTTAAAGTTCCTTGAGAAATTTTAAAGTATTTTCCGAGATTTTTATGATTTTCTAAAGATTTTGTGGAATTTTAAGGAATTTTGAAAAGTTTTCAAAGATTATAAATTTTTTTTTACGTATTTTAAGGGATTTAAAAGTTTTTCGTGGAATTATAAAGAAAAAGATACTTGTAAGAATTTTAAGAGATTTTAAGGAATTATAAGTTTTCTCGTGGAATTTAAAAGAATTTTAAAAAGCTTGTAAGAATTTTAAGAAATTTTAATTACTTTAAAGTGATTTTAAAGAATCTAAATTTTCCTCATGGAATTTTAAATGATTTCACAAAATTTTTATGATTCATAAAAGATTTTGTAGAAGTTTAAGAAATTTCAAGAGGCTTTCAAGAATTTTAAGAAATCTTTACGTATTTATTTAAGGGATTTTAAAGTTTTTCGTGGAATTTTAAAGGAATTTAAGAAGCTTGTAAAAATAGTAAGTAATTTTGACATTTTAAAAATGATTTTAAGGGATTTTAATAGACTTAATAGAATTTAAAAAAATTTCAAGTCATTTTTGATTTTTAAAAGATTTTGTGAGATTTTTAATTTTAAAATTTATTTTTAAAGATCTTAATGCACTTTAGGGAATTTTAAAGAATTTCACGAGATTCTGAAAATGTTTTATGGAATTTTAAAGGATTACTGGAAATTTTAAGAGATTTTTAGGAATTTTAAATGATTTTGAAGTTTTTTGAGGAATTTAAAGTACATATTTCAAAGGATTTTCAGGAATTTTAAAACGATTAGTGAAAATTGAAGGAATCTCATGAAATATTATCAAATTCTAAGGGATTTCGTGGAATTTTAGATGTTTCTAAGAATTTCAAGAAATTTCAGTGAATTTTAACAGATCTTTTCAAAAGTTCTTGTAAATTCGAGAGATTTTTACGGATCTTAAATATTGTGAAGTGCGATATTAAATTTCAAAATATTTAAAGTGATATTATACGAAATATAATATTTTTGAAAAATTTCAATAGTATTATTATTGAAAATTTATACGTATTTTTAAAACTTTTCTGTCGGGGAAATTTGTTTGAAAGTCAGGGAAATGTCAGGGAAATTGGAAAATTGAATCTTGTGGCCACCCTGTTATAGTTCGAATTTTTAAGTTTACACATGTATAGGACGTTCTTTTACAAACCGAACAGATTTGGACGAAAAATGACCGCCACATTTTTGATTCAGCTAAAACTTTTTTTTACGGGTTCCTTATCGAAAAAGAAAAGATACGTGTTCGAAGATTTTTTTTTTTTTTTTTTTGGGAAAATAGGAAGGATTGAAAATTTGAGAATTTGGTGATTTTTGGCTTGAAGACTGTGTTTTAAAAATTCATGCCTCCGATTCTATTTGAGCTAGAAACTTTATTTTTTTTTTCATTTTAAAGGTAAAAGAACGAGCTTTAATAAAAAAAACTTCAAAGAGAAATTATTAGCAAATTCAAATTGTTATAAACAATTTAAATTTTTAAATCGATTTTAACAATTGCTCCACCCATGAATCACGTTTTTAGTTTTTTTATCGTATTCTACGTTAAATTTCCTTTCGAAAATGATTTTTTAATCGATGGACAAATAATTAGTACTGTTAGAAAAAATTTAATTTATCTAGCGCGGTACGTCACACCGCACAGTGGGTTAAAAAAAATTTTCTCGGACAAATTGATATTTAGAAGCTATTTCTGAACCGATTTGAACTTTTTTTTTTTAATTAAAGCTTATAAAATTCCGCACAAAACTGTCGATCCACATTTTGAAAAAAAATTTTTTTTATTTAATAACAAAAATGAAAAAAACAATTTGTCTTTTAAGTACCGGGTTTCGAGAAAAACTTGGATTCAATTCCAAATACCTAGAATTATTGAAGCAACTATCCAGGAAAGTTTCCCAATAGCTTAGCAATTGTTTAAAACTTTAATGAATTTGTTATAAACAAATAAGTGAGTGAAAATGGATTCATGCGGATTGACAGAGATTCGTCAATTGATTTGCACTAAATTTGAATCATTTATAGACAGAAACCAATTTTTAACTAAATTCATGAAAGAAAATAAATAATTTGTTATTTTATAAACAAATTTTATAAACAAATTTTATAAACAATTGGCCATATCAGGTATTTATGATGACATAAATAAAGTTTTTTCTACTGAATCGGCCAAAAATTATAGACAAATGTCACTTACTTACCCGATTTAGTCATTAAATAACAATTGATGATTGTTTAAACAAATTTAATTAACAAATGCACTGTTTGGCTATTTTTAGAGGTAGAAACTTGGTTTTTTCAACATAATCAAGTGTAAATGACTATCTTTTAAACCTTTAGTGAGTTTGTATAACAATAAACAATTTCCATTATCAATAATAATTATATAAACAAATTTTTTTCAGCTTAGGCATTTTTTAGAAAAAATTGCGTATATGTGATGCATGAGCAATTTATTATTTAAAGCAATGAGTTTGACGATTCCGAGGGGTATTTTAAATCATTTGTTATTTTATAAACAAATTTTATAAACAATTGGCCATATCAGTAATAAATATTTTTTACTAAAACTAGACCGTTTACCTCCATGTATAAGAAACGGAGGTAAATAGCTTAGTTTTAGTAAAAAATATTTATTATTGCGAGCGTAAAGTTGACAAAATTAAATTTGCTTTTATGGTAATGAGATATGCCTTTGAAGTTTATATAAATTGGTTTTACGTTTTGCGGACTACTTAATATTGCGAGATTTAACGAATTTTGCAAGATTTCAAAAGATTTCTTTGAAGTTAAAAAATTGATTTCTTGAAATTATTTAAAGGAATTTCATATAAATCGAAGAGGTCTTAAATCAGTGTTTATCTTTCTTGAAACGAAACATTATTATTTTTAATATTAGGTATGTTATAAATAATTTATTAATTAATTACTGTTACTTTTAATATTTTTATTAATTCAATCACTTCTCTTCTATCTAAGAATTTTTGCAATTATACCTCTCGGGTTTTAAGTAAAATAAAACAATTTTTACTTTGTTTAATTTCTATAATAAATTACAAATTAATTAAAATTTCATTTTAATGTTCAAGGGAAATGAAAAATTTATCACAGTATTTTAAAAATGAAGTTTTGTTTAACAAGTTCATGAAAATCTATGGAAAAAATTGGGAAGACTTTTCTGATCTTCAGAAACACAAAAAAAATTGAATAAAAAAAATTTAGTGCTAAGATTTTAATGGAACATTTTTTTCATGAAAATTTATATTTCCCGGCATTGAAATTCATTCGCCTGACTTTGAGGCAATAATTTCATTTTTTTTTTTTTAAATCTCTTACACCCTTTCAGCGTACCACCCTTCAAATGTGTTTGATTTTCACACGTTTCGATGACGTCAGACAATGTTGATATCAAGAACACGTGCATAACTCACATCTGCGTTTTCTGGGAGAGGGTCAGTCACGTTCTTATGACTTGCGATCAATAAAAACCTTTGCGAGGTGAATCTCCGAGACTCCAAATACATACTCCGATGTGTGTCGTCAGTCACGACACATCGTAAGCATAACCGTTCAGACACAGGGATATTTTTTTAATTTAATTAATTAATTAATTTTCTTTTTATATTTTTTTATTTTATTTATTTTTTTTGTATTTTTAATTTTTGGCATCAAGGGATGTAGTCCAAAAGCAGGGTGGCTACATGTCAGGGAAGTCAGGGAAGTCAGGGAAGTCAGGGAAATGTCAGGGAAAAAAAAGTTTGTCAAGGAAAATAGAAATTGACATTTACGTTAACTATGTTATTTTTGTCGTATTACATATATAACTTTTATAATTTATTTAACAAATTTTAGAAACTATCCAAAGATTTCGAAGGATTATAAATAATTTTCGGGTATATTCTTTGAGATTCTCTAGGTTTCTAAAGATTCAAATAGATTTTCAATAATTTAAAAAATTTTTAAGCGGTTTCTGGGAATTTTAAAGGATTACAAGAGATTTATATAATATTTTAATAATTTAGTTGAATTTTAAAAGGACTTCATGAAATTGTAAGAGATTTTTAATGAAGTTTAGGGAATTTTAAGAATTTTAAGGAATTTAAAAATTCCTTGTAGAATTTTAAAGAATTTTAAAAAGCTTTTAAGAATTTTAAGAAATTTTGATTTTTAAAAGTAATTTTAAAGGATTTTAATGATCCTCATGGAATTTTAAAGGACTTTACGAGATTTTTATGATTTTCTGAAGATTTTGTGGAATTTTAGGGAATTTTTAACAGTTTTAAAAACTTATAAAAGTTTTTTTTACGTATTTTAAGGGATTTAAAAGTTTTTCGTGGAATTATATAGGAATTCAAGAAACTTGTAAGAATTGTAAGAGATTTTAAGGAATTATAAATATTCTCGTGGAATTTAAAAGGATTTTAAAAAGCTTTTGTAAGAATTTTAAGAATTTTTAATTACTTTAAAATGATTTTAAAGAATTTAAATTTTCCTCATGGAATTTTAAAGGATTTCATAAAATTTTTATGATTTTTAAAAGATTTTGTAGAAGTTTAAGAAATTTCAAGAGGCTTTCAAGAATTTTAAGAAATCTTTACGTATTTTAAGGGATTTTAAAGTTTTTCGTGGAATTCTAAAGGAATGTATAAAGCTTGTAAAAGTAGTAAGTAATTTTGACATTTTAAAAATGATTTTAAGGGATTTTAATAGACTTAATAGAATTTAAAAAAATTTCAAGTCATTTTTGATTTTTAAAAGATTTTGTGAGATTTTTAATTTTAAAATTTATTTTTAAAGATCTTAATGCACTTTAGGGAATTTTAAAGAATTTCACGAGATTCTGAAAATGTTTTATGGAAATTTAAAGGATTACTGGAAATTTTAAGAGATTTTTAGGACTTTGAAAAGATTTTGAAGTTTTTTGAGGAATTTAAAGTACATATTTCAAAGGATTTTGAGGAATTTTAAAAAGATTAGTGAAAATTGAAGGAATCGCATGAAATATTAACAAATTTGAAGGGATTTCGTGGAATTTTAAGATGTTTCTAAGAATTTCAAGAAATTTCAATGAATTTTAAGAGAGCTTTTCAAAAGTTCTTGTAAATTCGAGAGATTTTTACGAATGTTAAATATTGTGAAGTGATATTAAATTTCAAAATATTTAAAGTGATATTATACGCAATTTTTGAAAAATTTAAATAGTATTATTATTGAAAATTTATACTTATTTTTAATACTTTTCTTTCAGGGAAATTTGTTTGAAAGTCATGGAAAAGTCAGGGAAATGTCAGGGAAATTGAAAAATTGAATCTTGTGGCCACCCTGAAAAGTTAAATTTGGAATATTTGTAGTACCCAATGAACCTCGCGAGGTGTCCGCCTCCGATTTTGATGAAACTGAAATATGTTAAAGAGGATCCAAAAACATGAGATACGTGTTTTTCTTTTATCGGCCGAAAAACTGTTTAAGGGGGTGAAAACTACCCCCAAAGTTTGCACTCAAAAATCATTTTTTCCCAATATCTCGAAAAATAATTATATTTTTTTAGTAAAACCAACGCCACAATATTTTTTATGAAAAGGCAATCATGTGTGCAGCATTTTTGTTTCAAAGGGTAACATCCCCTATTTTTTTTGTAATATAAATACATTTTTGTAACACATTTTTTTACAGATAATTTTTCAAATCATTAATTTCTATGAAAAATATGGGGTTATTACAAATAAATATTCAAATTACAGTTGTCGTACTATAGGGCTTCTGCATAAAATGTTGAAAGGGTAGTTACCCCTAAATTTTATTTTTGTTTACAGAAACTAATTTTGACGTAACTTTTCTGTTTTCTGATAAATATAACTGTAATAAAATAGAACATTGTATACCAATGACAAAAGTGATTTTTTTGTAACCTCCGGAATGTCAGAAATATAACCTGGTTTATTTGTAGAAATCTTGAACTTTTTTTAAAAGGGTTAATTTTTGAAAAGTCAAAGTGGTTTTTTTCTTATAACTTTCATGTATGAGATTCAAAACTCCAAAAATACTGTGTGCTTCAATTTTTGAAAAATCGAATTTCTGCTATGGAGGATTGATTTTGGAACTTAAGGGTTGTTTTTTTCCGGAATTCAAAAGCCCAAAAATAGTGTGTGCTTCAATTTTTGAAAAATGGAATTTCTGTAGCAGAAATAAATGTTAAGAACTTTGGACCCAAATGTTAAGCTCAAAATTCCATTCTCCATTTTACTCAACGAAAATTATAGATAAATACTTTTTCGTTCTGTAGCGCTAATATTTTTTCAAATATAGGATTGCATACAGAGCCAAAAAATATTTAGTTTTGATCATTTTTGCATAAAACGAAGAATTCAAAATCTAACTTCAGAATTCAATATTTTAATTTTACTTAAAAAATATTTGAATTAGATTTTTTCTCGCTTTGTACGCATAATTCTAGTTAAAAATTGATTAATTACACAGAGGGAAAAAATTCCAAATTTAATATTTGCTGAGTATTTTTAGAATACTCTAATTTCTAATCAAATTTTTAGATTAGAACTTGGCTCCAACACCCTTAAATGTTCTTGTTTTTGGAGTTTTTTTTTCGCGTTTAATTGTAAGAGGCCAAAAAAAACCCAAAAGTATGGTACAATTGATTTTATTTTTCTTTACGATTTAAGACGTTGGAGGTGCTAGCTTACTGTGAACTATTACTTTCATAGTAAAATTGATTTTTTGAAAAATGTAAAGGAGCCCAAAAATTTGTTATGGTGCAAAAAAAAAAACTCAAAAAAGTCCAAAATTATGAGATATTCGTATTGTCGAAATTTTATAGTGGAAGTGCTGGCTTACTGGATCTCGTTCAGACTTTAATTCTGTTCTGAATCCCCTTCCCCCTTCCCTTCCTGCCATGCTACGCTCTTTATCTTTTTGAGCGACCAGAGCAGATGGTCTCATGCGATGAGATGGGCAGATATTTTCTGCAGTGATGTTCAAGGCTCAGGTTGGCCATTCAACCACTCAACCATGTGGTTTTTCAGGCCCGTGTGATTCTTCTGCATTTGTCAAAAAAAGAAAGATTTTTTATTAATAATTCTTATTTCATGCCCTACTAGAAACAATAGGTTGGATTGAAAATGTAAAAAATTCAAATTTCTTCCACTGACTTTTTAGTTAGTAAATTTTCGATAAATTTTGGAAAATTCAGTTATTAATTTAATTTTTATTAATTTAAGCTAAGACAGCTTGATAAATTTTCGAAATTTTTTCTAACAGTGTAAAAAAAAAAAATAATAATATGCAATACTAAAACGTCTATAAATAAGTTTTAGACTGGATGAAAGAAATCTTTTTTATTATAACAATTTCTGCATTGGACTAATCATTTTTGGATAAAATTCGAAAAAATATCATCTGTAAAAAAAAAATAGTTGAAACATGAATTACTTTCTATTATCCTAAGCAACCTAAATCATCGTGAGTAGAAATTAATTTATTATTGAAATTTAAGCTTCTTTTTGCTTTTTTTCTTATAAATATTCTTTTGAAAATTGTTTGTTAAACAGAAAAATAATTTTTATAAAAAAGACGTCTTTTATCAAGTTTTACAACTTTTTATTTAAACAATTGAAATACTGTGCGTTTACGATTGCTAGAAAAGGGCACCTTCTTAAAGTGCCTTCAATTTACGCGACTGCGGACTCAGATGCAGGTGCAGTGCAGAAGAAAGAAATCTGCTTTCTTCAGTCGAGACGAAAATAAATTGTAAGACCGAAAATCTTCGAATACGTTAATTTTGATTAGGAATTTTTATCTAAATTTTTATTTATCCAGACATCACGTGATTGATTGTTGACTTATTTTCAACCCCACATGGTGTGGCTGAATCAACTTTAATTGAAGATTATTCGTATACGGGATTTTTAAATTGATTATTGTTCCCTGACATATCACAAACATTTGAAGATCAAAAACAAAAAATTGGCCTTGGAGTTTTTTTAAAAAAGTCGATTTTTATAAAAAAAATATATTAAGAAATTACATATCTGGTCCTAAATATTGACATTTATAAAAAAAAATTTTTACGAAAATTTTTTTTTTATTTTTACAAAAATTTAAGACCAGATAAACATACCTTAGCATCTTTTCTTTAATTTAAAAATTTTTCAATTTGATATTTCAATAAATGTACAAGTAAAGTTGCAGAGAAAAAAATATCGGTAAGGTAGGGATCGGGTAAGTCTTACATGGCCTTAATATCTTTTGAAATCCATTAGAACATCCTCAGGGTGAATCTTAAAAAATTTGTCTAGAGAAACTTTTGTTCTCAAGAGTATAGCGAAAATCGAGTAAATTCTAATCAAATTAATTATAACTTTGATTTTTTTTTGAAATTATTATATTCCCAAAGAATAGGATAGGAAAATATTCCCCTAGTCTTCCCAGATTTAGATAATTCAGTTTGGGTGTATATTAGAATATCAGAAAGAAAGTTAGATTCAGAAACCTTCTTCGAAAATTCATGAGTGAATTTGCAAAATTTTATTTTTCTGTATGACTGAATAGTTCTGAACTTTCAAATAAACGATGAAAAAAATGTTTTTTATTTATTTTTTTTTTCCGATGGAAATAGATTGTGGTGACCTAAAAATACAATATATGGACAAAAAACCAGAACATTTTAACCCTTTGCGGCATAGTGGGTCGTTCAGTGACCCACCTTTTTCTCCATGGTTTTACATTTTTTTAACTACTTTTTTAACAACAAGTACCGGGTTTTTTGTTTTTCCTAAGTCTCTAGGATATAAATGAATGTGAAAAAATGTTATCCGTCATTAATTGTTAATTATAAAAATAATGTATATAAACAAATAGTCCGAATTGGTGCTTTTTCACAGAGAAATTCATTTTCCGTTAATCTATCTTTTAGTTTAGAACGGCAATTTTTCTTTGTATTGAGTACACCTTAAAGTATTTTTAAGAATTTTTTCAGAATTTTCTGCAATATTATATAAGTTATAAATTCTATTTTTTTTTTTTGCTTAAAAAACTCTAAAATGCAATGTTTCTCATACTAAACCAAATATAACAATTGCATTTTTTTCAACCCTGTTCTTGAGGTTTTTATTTTCATCTCCGAATCTGAATCTAAATTCAAAATATTCAATTTCGAAAAATCCAAGATGTCGGAAAAAACATGGCGGGCAAAAATTTTTAAAAATTAACACATTCTGTTTGAAATTAGTTTTCAGGGGGTTTTTATGGTCTCTGAATTTGAATTTGAATTCAAAATGAACAATTTCGAAAAATCCAAGATGGCGGAATCAACATGACAGATCGAAATTCCAAAAATAGGCTAATTATGTTCGAAATTAGTTAGCGGGTGTTTTTGGTGTCTCTGATGACGAATTTAAGGTCAGATTTCCAAAATTCTAAATGTAAAATCCAATATGTCGGACAAATTTTTGAAAAAGTGGTTCGATTTTCATAAAACTTGTTATTGGGAGGTTTTTGATGTCGACAATTACGAATCTGAAGTCCAATTTGTAAAATTCAAAATGGTGAATCCAATATGGAGGATGAGTTTTCAAAAAATTAATGGGCTTTCATAAAAATTGGCATCATGGAATTTTTGGGTTCTCTGATAACGAATCTGAAGTCATATTTGTAATCAGTGACTACAAAAACTCCCAGATGCCAGTTTTCATGAAAATCCATTAATTTCTTGAAAACTCGTCCACCATATTGGATTCGCCATTTTGAATTTTGCAAATAGGGCTTCAGATTCGTAATCATCGTCATCAAAAACCCCCCAATAATAAGTTTTATGAAAATCGAACGACTTTTTCACAAATTTGTCCGCCATATTGGATTCGACATTTTGAATTTTGGAAATCTGACCCTAGATTCGTAAAAAGCGACCCCGAAAACCCTTTAAGGTGCTTGTAACTGTAAAATTTGTTTCTTAGAAAAATGTGTGCCGCAAAGGGTTAATTACAAGTGTGAGAAACAACCCCTACTGATAAACGACTTTTCGTACATCACAAAATCAACTTGAAAACCAAAAAGGAGGCGTATTAACCCAGGTTTTGAAACGGGAAAAATTATCGCTCCTAATATGCTTCTCTATGGTAGGGGTGAGAATTCTCAGGGTCACCCCTGAAAACCACCCTCTATAAACAACATCAAACATGGGGTAAATTTTAACGGAATTTCAAACGTGGAAATTTCTTTTCATTGTTCCCCAGTATAATAGAGAGGGTGAGAACTCTCGGTGTTACCTCTAAAACCCATCCCATATGGAAAACACACTAACAAAATCAGAAAATCGACTTGAAAATCAAAAAGGAGGCGTATTAATCCAGATTTTGAAACGCGAAAAATTATCGCTACTAATATGCTTCTCTATGGTGGGGGTGAGAACTCTCGGGCACCCCTAAAAACCACTCCCTATGAACAACATCAAAACGCAGGTAACTTTTAACGGATTTTTAATCGTGGAAAATTCTCTTTATTGATCCCCAATATAATAGAGAGGGTGAGAATTCTCGATGTCACCCCAAAAACCCACCCCCTATGGAAAACACTAAAAAATCAGAAAATCGACTTGAAAACTAAAAAGGAGAAGTATTAAACCAGATGTTAAAACGCGAAAAATTATTGCTCCTAATATGCTTCTCTATGGTGGGGGTGAGAACTCTCGGAGTCACCCCTAAAAACCACCCCCTATGAACAACATCAAAAACTATTTTATCAGTCGATTTTCATTGAATGTATTTTTCCTTCTTTGGTGTGAGACCGAGAGTTCTCATCCCCTCTATTATTTTGGGGATTATTAAAGAGATTTTTCCACGTTTCAAAATCCGATGTACGTGATTGGGTTTTTGGTTTTTAAGTCCTACCTAAAACATTGCATTTTCCTAAAAATTTCACATGTACTTTTTTTAGTGATTATCAATAAACAATACTTCAATACAGTCACAGAAAAATATTTATTCAGAAATGTTTTATTTAATTTTTACTTTGGGGTAACGTATTAGCCCCACGATTTTTCAGTTTTCCAAATTTCACTTTTTTTATTTCTCAATTTTTAATTAATAATATACATATTCTAAGACTATGAAGCCCCTTGCACTATGTTGTTTATTAAATTCGGTGTCTAATGATGTACCCTGCTTGAGAAAAAAATCGCATTTTTTTTATTAAAAATGTAATTGAAAAAATTGTAAACACTTCATTCCTAAATTTATTAATTTTTTGATTCACCAAAACATGAATTTTCTCCAGCACCATGTGAAAATCCTATTAATTGACCTCTAATAATTATTGACCTCTAATTTATGAAAAAATTCCACTTGTTTCAAACACGAGGTATTTTTCCGATTGACGTTCTTCCGGAATTAAATCATGATAAAATTCTTCTTTTTTTTAGCTCGAATAGATTGATTATACTTTTCACTGAATGTAAGTGAGTCGATATATACATAGGTGTGGAGATGTACATTGTAGCATGTGCATTATACCCAACTTATAAATAGACGTTCTCTCCACTTAGTATCCATTATTAATGAGTCTTATCAAAATAAGAATAGATCAAGTAAATATGTATTATTAAGTTTATTCATTATATAAAAAGTGATTATGTGCTCTTTTATTCCTTTATTGTTTTGCGAATTTCAAAATCAAATTTTAAAAGAAAGAACGAATGACTTTATTTATCTTCTTTGAAGTTGATTTTAATTTTAAAACGAGGGAAATATATAGGGTCTGTTGAGAGCACTTTTTACGAAAGTTTTTATGAGTTCTAAAAATAAGTACTTTTAAGGGATATTTTTAAATCAGAAGCTAATTTTCAGTGTTACAATTTATATCTATCCATTTCAGTTGTTTCCAATTTTTGACCGTTTTCAAGTTATCGCTGTTCACGAACAAGCGTGACGCAATTGATAAGAAATAAACAATAAATCAATTTATAAATACATTTATTTAATTAATAAAGAATTTATGTTCCCGAAAGGTGAAATTTCCATTTTGAATTTTCAAGAAAATTAATATTTTAATTAATTGTGAAATAGATTTAATTAAATTATTAAAAAGACGAGTAAAGAATTATGTATGTTAATGATTTACTATTGGTTTTATAAAAAAATGTATAACAGTAATTTTCTTTGACCTTTTAAAGGATTAATTCTAGCATTTTGTATTATTTTTTCATATCTTACATTATTTGTCTGGGAAATTGAATTATTTAAAAAAATATATTTTTTACTATTAAAACGAAAATCACTTACCCTGTCCTTACCTTTTTGAGAACAATAATTATGTTTCTTATCATTTTGCTTCCTCATAGAGGAAGCTTTGTGGTGGTGACAAAATCCAGTTTCCTAAAAAAGGTTTTTTTCAACATATTTTAATGTCAATATATCTAACATGATGTCCTGAAAAATTGTTCGGACATTTTAGGATACTAAAAGAGTATACCAAAGGACAGACAGACAGACAGACAGACAGACAGACAGACAGACAGACAGACAGACAGACAGACAGACAGACAGACAGGCAGATAGACA
>CAJFCO010000381.1:93455-119016 GCA_904066015.1 Synergus gifuensis
GTGTGTGTGTGTGTGTGTGTGTGTGTGTGTGTGTGTGTGTGTGTGTCACGATCCAGCAATTCCTTGAAAACGCGTAGAGATAAATTGATGAAATTTTGCACAGTTATTTCATTATACACCTAGTTGAATTTCTTATAATGGTTTAACAAAATATTTAATTTTACAAGTTTTATGTACTTTTATAATTTTCTTAAAATTCATTTTTTCACTATAACTTCTCAAATAATCAAAATTCAAAGATGATGTAAGGAAAACGTAGATTCCTTGTGTCGAAACGAATCGATTGACCTATATTATTAATGCATTTCATTAAAAAATAACAAAGTTATGGTTAATTGTATTTTCAAAAATTAATTTTTCGACTATAACTTTTCAAATAATCAAAATTTTGACTTGACGTAACGAAAATAAATGTTCCTTGCATCGAGACGAATCGATTGGTGTATAATATTATTTCATTTCATTGAAAAATAACAAAGTTATGGTTTTATTTAATTTTAAAAACTTAGTTTTTCAACTATAACTTCTATAATATTCAAAATTCGAAGCTGACGTAAGGAAAATAAAGGTTCCTTACGTCGAGACGAATCGATTGACCTATAAGATTAATGCATTTCATTAAAAAATAAGGATGTTATGGTTAATTGTATTTTAAAAAATTAATTTTTCGACGAACTTTTCAAATAATCAAAATTTTGACTTGACATAAGGAAAATAAATGTTCCTTGCATCGAGACGAATCGATTGGTCTATAATGTTATTTCATTTAATTGAAAAATAACAAAATTATTGATCTATTTAATTTTGAAAAATTTGTTTTTCAACTATAACTTCTCTAATATTCAAAATTCGAAGCTGACGTAAGGAAAATAAAGGTTCCTTGCGTCGAGACGAATCGATTGACCTATAAGATTAATGTATTTCATTGAAAAATAAGAAAATTGTGCTTTATTGTAATCTTTGAAAATGTATTTTTCGAATATAACTTCTCAAATAATCAAAATTTAATGTTGATGTAAAGAATAATTAATGCTTCCTCTATGAGGAAGCAAATCATATTTGCTTACAGGAAGCAAAGTGCTCATTGAATGAGCACAAAAGTTGATACAACTTCACAGCTAGTTAAAGATTTTTAAGGGATTCAAGGGATTTTACGGAATTTCATGGAATTGTAAATACTTGTAAGATATTTAAGGCCATGTAAGACTTACTCGATGCCTACCTTACCGACATTTTTTTCTCTGCAACGATACTTCTACATTTATTGAGATATCAAATTGAAAATTTCTAAAATTGAAGCTAATGCATTACGGTACGTTTATATGATCTTGAATGCTGACATTTATAAAAAAAATTTTTTTTGAAGAATTTTTATTTTATTTTTACAAAAATTTAAGACCAGATAAACATACTTTAGCATATTTTCTTCAATTTTAGAAATTTTTAATTTGATATATCAATCAATGTACAAGTAAAGTTGCAGAGAAAAAAGTGTCGGTAAGGTAGGGATCGTGTAAGTCTTACGTGGCCTTAACGGGATATTAACTTATTTTGAGGACTTTAAAGGTATTTTACGAGTTTTCATTGGATTGTTAGGAATTAGGAATTTCAGGAATTTTAAGAGATATTTTATGGCAGTTCATGGGATTTTTGATGATTTTAAGGAATTTTACGATATTTTATATTTTAGTAATTTTAAGAACTCTTAAGAAATTCAAGGGATTTTAAGAAACTTCAGTGGATTTTCAGGAATTTTTTTAGAGATTTAATCAGATTTCATGGGACTTTGAGTAATTTTAAGAAATATCAAGTGAATTTACGAAATTTAAAGAAATTGCACCAATTTGTAGAGGATAATAAAGGCATTTTAAGGAATTTTATTAAACTTATGGATATTTCTGAAATTAGATAAAGAATTATAAGATTTTATATTTCAAGAATTTTTTCAAATTTTTTTGTTTGATCAAAAAAAACTTTCATCTGGGTGTTTCTCAAAGCGGGAAGATCATCGGGTTGCGCCCTCTGGACATGCTCAATCTTACAATTGAAGCAAGCCGATTTTTTTTCAATACAGTTTTTTCTTTCAAGTACTTTATTCATGCGAGTCTCTTTCTTCCACTTAGGTTGAGAAGAGTGCTGGGAGTACCGGGGTCAAAAACAAAGGTAGGCAGGATGTGGCGGGATTCACTCGGAGGATACAGAGTGTCTTCCTTAGGTGTCATGCTGCTGCTAGCCTCTTTGACACTTATCGCTGGTGAGTTATCTTAATCTATCAACATTTTGCCTTATCAATTTTTTTCTGGATCTTCTGTTAATGAAAATACCATATTAAGGACATTGGACCCAAGTGTTAAGCTCAAAATTCCATTCTTCATTTTACTCAACGAAAATTATAGATAAATATTTTCTCGCTCTATACGCATAATTTTAATTAAAAATTGATTAATTCTATAGAGGGAAAAAATTCCAAATTTAATATTTATTGAGTAAAATGAAGAAATCGAATTTTTAGATTACAACTTGGCTCCAACACCCTTAAGGCCACATATTACTTATCCAATCCCTACCTAACGACATTTTATTCTCTGCAACTTTAATTTTACATTTGTTGAGATATCAAATTGAAAAATTTTATAATTAAAGTTAAGGGGAACTTGCACCTTGACGGTTTCAAAAAATCTATTTTTTTTGCATTTTTCTAATCTAAAGGGTCTTAGAAATGACGAGCTATAATTTGTGAATTAGAGAGAGTTCTGCTAAATCCTTTTAGAGGCAAGAGTTCGTTTTTTTTTTTTTTTTCAAACTTGTTTACAGGATTACGGGAGAACAACTCAAAGTGCCTATCGTGATGAATTTTTTTTTTTAATTTTTAGGAAACGCTTTGTGAGGTCCCGATCGTTCACTTTTGTCAAATTTCGATTTGCTGATTTTTGACAGTTTCAAATAGGACAAAAAACATGGAAAAAAATGACTTATTTGGAAAAATGTCTGCCATTTTTCGGAAAATCAAAATTTCGAAAAAGTGAACGATCGGGACCTCGTTGAAGTAACAAAAATTGAAACTGATTTTGAAATTTTGAATTCGGATAATAATTAGGGTGGACTCAATCCTGTACACAGTTTGATCCTGAACTTTTGGCAAAGGTGCTGTAAATGCCATCTCCAGGTCTTGGAAATTAATATTGACAAGTGAAGAAAATCATGTGTGAATTTCAATAAAGCAACAATACAATAGAAAAAGTTCTATATTAAAATCTTCTTTGTTTTTTCCACAATAAATTTTCAGGGTGTCTAGCGGACTGGGAAACCGGGAGAAACAGGGAAAAACTCGGGAATTTCATTTGACCTGGAAAAAACCGCGAAAAACCCGGGAATTTCATTTAGGACCGGGAATTTTTGGTATTTTATTGAACAATCGACTTTCCTCTACTTTATCTTTTTTTTTATTCCATTTCTACTTTATCAAATTTAAAAAAAAAACTAGCAAACCAACATACGCGCTACGCGCTCGATTATTTTGTTTTACTTCTTACAACTTCAAGTCATTCAAAAGCCAATCAAGTATTCAACAAAAATGTTTACAAGATTTTTGAGATATTTCGTTATACTACTTTTTTTTGAGAGAAATTGCAAGAGGTTTCTGGGAATTTCAAGGAATTTAAAAATAATTCCAGAGATTTTTATGATTTAAACAAAATTTTGTGTAATTTTTAAGGATTTTGTGCAATTTTTTGAGATATCTAATCATTTTAAGGGATTTCAAGAGATTTTTCTGATTTTTAAAAGATTTTGTAGAATTTAAAAGGATTTCGAAGGTTGTCGTAAAATTCGGAAGGATTTCAAACGATTTTTCTGTTTTAAAAGATTTTGAGAAATTTTTAACAATTTAATTGAATTTTATGAGATTTCAAAAGGTTTGTATAGGACTTTTAGGGGATTTTAAATGTTGTCGTGGAATTTCGAGAAATTTCAAAGATTTCTAGAAATTTTAAGGGATTTAAAATATTGTTGTGGAATTTTCAGGAATTTTAAGAGAATTCAAGAGAATTTTCTGCTTTTTAAAAGATTTTGTGAACTTTTTAAGGATTTTGTCGAATTTTATGAGATTTCTAATAATTTTATCGGATTTCAAGAGATTTTTAAAGATTTTGTGAAATTTTAAAGGATTTCATGGAATTTTATGGAATTTCTAATCATTTTAACGGATTTGAAAGGATATAAAGCGTTTTTTAAATATTATCGTAGAATTTTAAGGAATTTAAAGAGAGTTTCACGAATTTCAACGAATTTCAAGAGATTTTTCTGACTTTTAAAATATTTCATGGAATTCGATGAGATTTCTAATGATTTTAAGGGATTTTGAATGTTAAGGAATTTCAAGCGGTTTCTAGCAATTTTTAGAGATTTTTACGAATTTTTCACATGGATTCAAGAGATTTCTTATTTTAAAGAAATAAGATATTATATTAGTATATAATTATATTATATTATAATATCTTATATCTCTCCTAATTATATTATTCTTACAAATTTTTAGATATTTCGAAGGTTGTCGTGAAATTAGAGACTTGCAGGAAAAAAATTTGACCGGGAAAAGACTGGAAAAGACCGGGAGAAAACCGGGAAAAACCCGAGAATTTCAAATTGCCTGATCACTAGACTTATACCTTCAATGAGAAACATGTTTGGTTCGGAAAACAAAACTCTTTGTTGCTATAGAAGCAACAAAAATTGTTTGGTTGTACCAACCAAATCTTGGTTCTTTCAACATACCTTTTGTTGAACTAAGAAAATTTATTTAAACCAACAAAATCTCAATTTTCGTTGACTTAACAAAACTTTGGTTGGCTCAACACAAATTCGGTTGGTACAACCAACAATTTTTGTTGCTTCTATAGCAACAAAAAGTTTTGTTTTCCGAACCAAACATTTTTCTCATTGAAGGTATAAGTCTCCCTTAAAGCATTAAAGTACGTTTATCTAGTCCTAAATATTTACATTTATAAAAAAAAATCGTTTTGAATTTTTTTTTACTTTAATAAAAATTTAGGACCATATAAACGTGCCTTAGCATATTTTCTTTAATTTGAGAAATTTTTAATTTGTTAACTCAGTAAGTTTAGAAGTAACGTTGCAGAGAAAAAAATGTCAGTAAGGTAGGATGGAATTAAAGGTAGATAAAAAAAACTGTCATTTTTGTCTAAACCGGCATCTTTAAATTTAGTTCTGCAGATGAATTTTTTTTTCTACAGTTTTTAGACAACAAGTATTTCATCGATTTAATAGAAATTTTTTTGACACTCTTACTCGTATCAATATTTGAAATTTTAAAACTCGTAACATTTATTAAAAAATTTGTAAATTTTTTCTTTAAAGTGTTGTAGTTTCTAAACTGATATCTTATAGGTTCTAATTTCTCTGTCCATTTTTTCTACGAAATCCACAGCAAAATTTGAAATTTCTTTGATTTTTTCTAGGTCGGTACTATTATGATGAATATATCTCATAATAATTAATTTTTTTCCCGCGTCTTGCAAAGAAGAAAGAATTTTTTTGTTCCTGAAAAATGAAAATTCACATTTTTTTACAAAGAAAAAAAATGAGATATTTTTGAATTATTCTTCTACAGAAATATTTTAAATATTATTTAGTAAAATATTAAATCTTGATTAGTAGAAAATATTTAGAATTTCTGTTGTATAAAATTTGTTCAACTTTTCGATTTACACCCTTCTTACTTATTTATGACAGACTAATGTTCTATTTTTATGGGAAAAATGTAGTTGTAGCCGAATTTATATATATTTAAACAAGAATGTCAAAAAAAAAAAAAAAAAAACACAAGATAGAAGAAAGTGTCACCAGACTTTTCTTTAGATCTCTTTGAGAGAAACAATTTTGCTTGTTTGACTTTTTTCATATCTCGTCGAGTATCTCGTCTTGGTTTTGCAAAAAATGTGAATTTTTATTTTTTACTAACAAAAAAAATTCTTTCTCTTCTTCAAGGCGTGAACACAAGAAAAAAAATCAAGGGGAAAAAACGTTTTCCTTTTTGAGAAAATTGAGTCTTAAAATGTTTAATAAAATCGTCGTTATTTTTCGTTATTTTATTTTATTTTAATTTTGAGAATATTTCAAATTTTGCAATAGATTTCGAAAGAAAATGGATAGAACTACTAGAATAAAAAAGAAAAAAAGTATATCTATATCTTTTTAGAAAGTTCAGCACTTTAGAGAAAAATTTTGAAAATTTCTTCATAAATTGCGTTACAAGTTTTAAAAGTTAAAATTTAACATTGTTAAAAAACATTTCTTTTTTTTATCAAATCGGTGAATTCACAGAAATAGTCGTCTAATAAAGTGGAATTAAAATGTCACACAATACAAGAGATTTTGAGTAATTTTAAAAGATTTAACGATATTTTGCGGAAGTTTACGGAAAATTAAGGAATATCAAGTTATTTTACTAAATTTAAAAGAATTTCACTAGATTTTGTAGTATGTTAAGAGTATTGGACTTATACATTTTTTTGGGTGCTCCTAATGAAGAACACGGCTCTGTCTCCATATTTATTCTTGGAAGTATATTGTAGGATAAATAAACAAGACTCGATCACCAAGTTGTACATTTCCTAGAATCGCGATTTTTATGAGAAAATTAATATTTTGATAGAAAATATTAATTTTCTGATTTATTTTAATTTTTTAAATTTAATTTTGACCTTAATTTTCTTAAAATCCCTTTAAGGGATTTTAAGAAAATTTAAAATAAAATAAAATAAATAAAATAAAATAAGAAATTTGAAAATAAATTGAACTCTTTTATCAATATAAAAACTTGAGCTTAAAAATATTGTTTTTATTGCAGTCGTGGTTGCTGAGGATGATTCGATGGGACCAGTGTTCGTAAAAGAACCGCCAAACAGAGTGGACTTCTCAAATGGTACGGGAGCAGTTATTGAATGCCAAGCAAGAGGAAATCCTCAACCGGACATCATATGGGTGCGGGCAGACGGAACTGCCGTTGGAGACGTTCCTGGCTTACGTCAAGTACGTTTCCAAGCCTTTCTTAATCTATTAAGGGCATGTGATACTTTACCATAAGAGCGAATTTATTTATTGCAAACTTTAAGTTTCCAATAAATATTTTTTTACTAAAACTATGTCATTTACCTTCGTTTTGTACAGTCGAATGTAAATGGCCTAATTCTAGCGAAAAATTATTTTATAATTTTTTTTAGACAGGTAAACAAATATTTATTAAAAAACCCACAGTGGGATTATAAAGTTGATATTTTAGGGTACTTGACAAACATTTTTTCATTAAGAAATACTAGAAATGCAAAAATTTATATGAAAAACATTTTTTTCCTCTTGCTATTCAACTGATCCATAAAGTAGAAGGTCTAACGATGTTGTATGAATTTTGCCAGATATTTCCTGTCACTTTAACAAATAAAAAAATCCCTTGAGTCTCACAGACTTACGTTTACAGTAATAAGATGCCAAAGAAACGTATACAGTAATAGGGTTAAAATCTAAGGAGATTGTGTTTGAATGTTTCGTTGTGAAGGGCCAAAACAAAGGATTTCTTTATTTTTTAAACAATTTTTTATTCTATTCTAACAAAATCAAAATTCGGAAATCTTGATATTTTTATAAGGTTTTAAATAAATGAGATACATAATTATATCACTGCTCTTTATTTGATGATGAAGGACCACACAGAAGCTTATCATATCTCGATATAGTCGCTTCTCCAACATTGAACAATAGCTTGGATCATAATACCTGATAATACTGATAGTTTAAACATTTTATAAACCATACAATATGAGAGAGGCGGTTGTATTTATATCTAGAAAACAGACAAATTTCGTATAATTTCTAACATTTTTTAATCAAACAAATACATTAAAATATGTACTTCATAATCCCATTGTTGGTTTTTCAATAAATATTTATTTACCTGACCAACGAAATTTATGAAAATCATGTCATTTTTTTCAAAAATAAGTAGATATAACTGTTTAATAAAAATCATTATTCAAATTCAAATTTCTATATTTTCATTTTTTTAATTGTGAAGATTTTTAAGAAAATAGAATTTATAAAAATCACTCGCTATATACATTAAAATTTTTAAAACTCATAAGACAATTTATGCAATTTGCTCATCCTTTTTTTTCAAATGCAGTCAGGGTGTCTAGCGGACCGGGAAACCGGGAAAAACCCGGGAATTTTATTTGACCTGGAAAAA
Organism: Synergus gifuensis; assembly: GCA_904066015.1. Classification (NCBI taxonomy): domain Eukaryota; kingdom Metazoa; phylum Arthropoda; class Insecta; order Hymenoptera; family Cynipidae; genus Synergus; species Synergus gifuensis. Next base: position 101,716 of record CAJFCO010000381.1, read on the forward strand.
ACCGGGAAAAACCCGGGAATTTCAGTTAGGACTGGGAATTTTTGGTATTTTATTGAAAAATCGACTTACTTTTCTCTATTTTATCTTCTTTTTATTCCATTTCTACTTGATCAAATTTAAAACAAAACAAGCAAACCAACACGCTCTCGATTATTTTGTTTTACTTCTTACAACTTCAAGTCATTCAAAAGCCAATCAAGTATTTAACAAAAATGTTTACAAGATTTTTGAGATATTTCGTTATACTACTTTTTTTGGGGAGAAATTTCAAGAGGTTTCTGGGAATTTCAAGGAATTTAAAAATAATTCCAGAGATTTTTATGTTTTAAACAAAATTTTGTGTAATTTTTAAGGATTTTATGCAATTTTATGAGATATCTAATCATTTTAAGGGATTTCAAGAGATTTTTCTGATTTTTAAAAGATTTTGTAGAATTTAAAAGGATTTCGAAGGTTGTCGTAAAATTCGGAAGGATTTCAAACGATTTTTCTGTTTTAAAAGATTTTGAGAAATTTTTAACGATTTTATGGAATTTTATGAGATTTCAAAAGGTTTTTATAGGACTATTAGAGGATTTTTAATATTGTCGTGGAATTTCGAAAAGTTTCAAAGATTTCTAGAAATTTTAAGGGATTTAAAATATTGTCGTGGAATTTTCAGGAATTTTAAGAAAATTCAAGAGAATTTTCTGCTTTTTAAAAGACGAGATTAGGCGCGCGCTTGAGCGCGCGTGTTTCGTTTATAGAAAGTGAAATGAAAATTGAAATCCTCGCGCCAAGTCGAGGATACTCACGACTTGACGCTCACTTCATGCGTAACCAGTGTTTATGCAGGAATGGTAACGCTATGAAGTTAGCCGAAATTCATGTCCTTTTTATAATAGGAGATATTGTGAACTTTTTAAGGATTTTGTCGAATTTTATAGATTTCTAATAATTTTATCGGATTTCAAGAGATTTTAAAAGATTTTGTGAAATTTTAAAAGATTTCATGGAATTTTATTGGATTTCTAATCATTTTAACGGATTTGAAAGGATATAAAGGTTTTTTTAAATGTTATCATAGAATTTTAAGGAATTTTAAGAGAGTTTTACGAATTTTAACGGATTTCAAGAGATTTTTCTGACTTTTAAAATATTTCGTGGAATTCGATGAGATTTGTAATGATTTTAAGGAATTTTAAATGTTAAGGAATTTCAAGCGGTTTCTAGGAATTTTTAGAGATTTTTACGAATTTTTCACATGGATTCAAGAGATTTCTTATTTTAAAGAAATAAGATATTATATTAGTATATAATTATATTATATTATAATATCTTATATCTCCTAATTATATTATTCTTATAAATTTTCAGATATTTCGAAGGTTTTCGTGAAATTAGAGACTTGCAGGGAAAAAATTTGACCGGGAAAAGACCGGGAAAAACCCGGGAATTTCAAATTGCCTGATCACTTGACACCCTGACAAACTATCGTTATAACCCTTAAAATTACTTAAAATCCCATGAAATCTTATGAAAATAAGATTTCATTAATTTCCCTTGAAATTAATGAAAATGCAGTGAAATCTCGTAAATCCCTTGAAATCCCAAAAGTCGTTAAAATAACTTAATATCCTATTAAATAGCGTAAAATCTCTGAAAATTACTTAAAATTTCTGTGAAATCAATTAATATTTTTGAAATCTCAATGAAATTCGAAAAACTCTTTTAAATTCCTTAACATTATTCAAGGTTCCATGAAATCTTATGAAATCTATTAAAATACCTTAAAATCCAGTGAAATTTTGTAAAATTCCTAAAAATCTCTTAAAAGTTTCTCAAATTACTTAAAATTCCAGAAAATATATAGTCACATCCCTTAAAATTACTCGAATACATACCATATATATATGGTATGTATTCGTATATTTACAGATCTATATCTATATATATATATATAATACATTAAAAATACGAGTATTAATACATTAAAAACTGATATAAAAAAACATAAAAAGTTTACTATAAATAATCTTTTTAATTTCGCAAATAATATTCACTATCCTTAGGTATATAACTTGAAATACTTTTTTGCTTCACTAATAATTTATTTTTCACATCAAAATAATTATTTTTATTACTTTAAATTATTTTCTATCTTTATATAACCTTTTTATTAGTAATCGTTTTGACAACGAAAATATAATCTGACGATAGTTTTCAAATTCGACACATTCACACAAATTTGCGCGATTTCCAAAAGAACCAATCAGGTTTTCGACAACAATGTGTTCCATATATTGGTAATATCTCTTTTTTAAGATAGGATTTTTAGGGCCAATAATTTTTCTTTGTAATATTTTTTTTGTATCTCACGCGTTTGGTTCTGCTCACCGTATAATATATGGTATAATATAATGGGTTCGATAGCTAGAATTTGCAAATTTGATTTTAAGATTTCAATTTTTTTTTTTTTTTAAGGGGCTCAACAGGTGATTTTCATTTAGTCCTTAAAAACTCCAACATCACGCTGTAAATTATATTCTGAAGAAAAACTTTGAGTGCAAAGGCTGATGCTCATCGTAAACATTTAAAAATATTGCTTAAACAATAAAATTTATACAATTCGGTTTAAATGTTTAAATAAAAATATTAAAACTGAAGTTTTACTTCGTTGCAAGGGCTTAACTACTACTGAATTCAGATTGAAATCTGTTCCAGAATTTTTTATATTGTTTAAATTCGTTTTTTCATTGTTTTGAATTCTAAATTTTAATATTATTGAGTTGTTTTGGCTTTGTTTGAATTCTTTTGAATTTGTTGTGAATATCCTTAAATTCGATTGAATTCTCTCTAATTCTTTTGAACTGTTTCGAATTTTTTTATGTTACCTTGAATTAATTTTGAAATTCGTTTTTTTATTTATTTTAAAATTTGCATTGCTTTGGATTCCGTGGAATTCGTTGGAATTTCGTCTAATTATCTAAATTCTTATAATTTCTTTGAATTCTGGAATTCATGAATACATCAAGATTTCTAGTGGTTAATCCTTCGTTACATTGCTTAACTAGTATAAATGTTTTTTTGATTAGAATTTTGAGAATTAATGTTACACAAATTGTGAAAGATTTTCAGGAATACGAGAACGTGAGAGATGTAACGGCAGATAATACGATATTCATTTTGTATTCCTTAGGCACGTGTAAAAATTCTTAATTATGTGAGACTCGTTCTTCGTACTTTGGAGACCCAAATGTCAAGCTGAATTCAAAGCACCTGGTTCTAAGAGTCTATGTGATCTGAGGAACTATAAAATAGACACTTGAATTTAGAATATTCTCTCTCAAGGGCACATTTTCTTATTTCTTATTTCTTATTGTATATTCTAGGAAGGTACGAATTTATGAATCTACGAAACTACTCAAGATGTTTCTAATTTTGTATTTATCATTTTACATTTAAAAATGTTCAATTTTTCACATTTGCCAAATTTTTATAATATAGTTTAATAAGTACAATTGTACATTGTACAATCATTTTAGCTCGTAGTTTAATCACTAATAAATTACACAATACTTATCTAAGATTATTTTTATTTCTAACATAAAAAAGCTCCTTATCTCTTTCTGCTTCAATGGAAATCCCTCATCTTTCGTATGTCGTTTTACTTTTGAAATCGTCTTGCTCTTGTTTATAATCAAATACGGACTTACTTCATCTTATTGGCACTCTCAATTAATAATAAAATATATCATTATAACGGTTGATTTTGATTTTTTTTTAGGATTTCAAAGGATTTCAGAAGATTTTAAGGGAGTTCGATATCAAGTTCACAGATTTCAAAGATTTGAAGAGACTTAAAAATATTTAAATAGTATTCAAAGACATTTCAACAGATTTCAGGACATTTTATGTATTTCAAAAGAATTCAATTGTATTTTACGGATTTTCAAGAGATTTCACAAGACCTGAAAGAATTTAAGACAATTTTAGGCGGTTTTAAGAGATTTCAATGATTTAGGAGGATTTCAAAAGATTTCAAGTGATTTTATAGATTTCAAGAGATTTCAAAGATATTCCAAATTTTACAGATTTCAAATATTTACAGAAATTAAAAAAAATCCTAATTGTTTAAAAAAAATTCTATAGAAATTCTTTAAAAGATTTTCAAGGATTTTAATGGATTTCAAAGATATCAGGAGATTTTACAGAATTTCAACGATTCTAAGAGAATTCAAACATACCAAGATAGTGTTAACTAATATCTACCAATACTACCAACAGTTTTAAAGATTTCAAATATTTTAAAGAATTTCAGGATTTGAAAGATTTTAAGACATTTTAAGCGATTTTAAGGGATTTCAAAGATATGAAGAGATTTCAAGAGATTTTATAGATTTAAACAAAAATTCAAAAATATAATACAATTTTTAAGAGATTTCACAAAATTTCAAAAATATCAAGAAATTTTACAGATTTCAAGGATTTCAAGATATTTTACGGATTTCAAAATATTTTTAAGGAATTCAAAAGATTTTAAAGTATTTCAGTGAACTTCAAGATTGGAAGAGATTTCGAGAGATTTTAGGAATTTCAAAGATTTCAAAGATTTAAAAATATCATTTTTAATATAATATTAAATTCGAATAGAATATTAGATATTTAATTCATAATTTCCATAAAAGCTTTATTGTACAGGATTTATTTTCGAAACATTAAAGTAGTTTTCGTAGATTCGTTTATTCGTTTCTATATTTTAGTTAAATTCGTGCACATATTTTAAAACTGCCGCCGCTGCGTTGTTATACCTTCGCTCCACGAGGTTTAGATTTTTTTTAAGTTCAATATCAGAAAATGTCAACTTTTACCATTCACTATGTACTCGAGTAACAGTGAAGAATTTTTGTACACCGGAACTCTTTTTATCTTACTGTATACATTAATATTTTCTAATTGTATTCTTTAAAGTGTAGAGTTTGAAAAGCTTTCAAATGAAAATGATAATTTTAAAATTCTTCTCAGGACATTTACAAATTAGGGTGACCACTGGACCGAGAAATCGAGAAAAGACCATAAAAAACGAAAATTATTGGAAATTTTTTTTAATTCAACACATTAAAAACATTTAAAACTGTATAGTTGAAGCTTTTTTTTTTGTTAAAAAGTGTTCTAACTAATATTTACGTTATGTTCCTTAGTTACAAAAAGATTATATTTTAAATAGTAATAATACTAATAATAATAATAATAATATATAATAATTTTATTATATATTATATTTTATTTTCATTTGAAAAATTCCAAGTTCTTTAGTTTCAATAAATCGTTCAAAATAAATGTTTAAAAAAAGAAAATTTCAAAGTGCATTTTGTTTATTATCAAGCATTAAATAAATAAGCCATTAAAAAACTGCATGGCATTTAAGATTGTATAGGTCCTGTAGCACCCTGACTTACCTAAAGCTGAAAAATATTAAGAAGAAATTTAAAAAAATAAAAAAAGATAAATAAAAATCTGCAGGAAGAGATAAACTGAAAGTGTCATCTCGTAATTTTAATTTGTCATCACTACTGAACCTTCCTTCACGTTTCTAAACAAAAACTGTAAAAGGATTTTTTTGGCGAAATCAGTAGAATCTTTTGCTTTATTTTTTCTAAAAGAAAAAAAAATTTTAAGTGATTTTAAAATTTCTCATGTTTATAAAAAATATCAATAGTATTTTAATTTTAATAGGAAATAACAATTAAGAAATTATTTAAAGAAATTTTATTGAAAGTACGCTAATTTTGGACAGTATTAATACTATTTTGAAAAGTTAGGAAAATTAAAAAATGGATAATTTACGACATAAAAGCAAGGTTCAATTACAATGGCCATTCAGGGATCACGTTTTACCGAAAATAATCATCAAAATTTTTAATTCCCCGAATTTAATAATTCCAGAAAAAGAAAAATTTCCGAAATTGAAAATTCCCGAAAGAAAAATAATACCGAATTTTAAAATTCCCGACATTAAAAATTTTCCAAATTTTTTTATAAAAATTTAAAGAATACGAATTTTAAAAAATGTATTAAAATTTTAGAAATATTAAAGGATTTCACGGTATTTCAAGGAATTTTATGAAATTTATTCTGATTTTCAGAAATTTTAAAAGATTTTACCAGTTATTGAAGTTCTATAGAATTTAAATTAATTTAAAGAATCTAAAAATGTAATAAAGATTTTGCATTGGATTTTTAAGTAATTGAAAGTATTTAACGAGATTTTATGGGATTTTAAATAATTTTAAAGGATTTAACGATATTTTGTGTAATTTTAATTAATTTTAGAAACTTTAAAGCTGTTTCAAGGATTTTCACGAAGTTTCATTGGATTTTCAGATATTTTAAGGGATATTAAATAGTTTTAAGGACTTTTAAGAGATTCAAGGGATTTTATGAAATCTCATTGGATTTTTGGTAATTTTAAAAGATCATGGGATTTTGAGAAATCTTAAAAGATTTAAAGATAGATATGTTGTGGAATTTTAAGTTATTTTAAAAACTTTTAAGGTATTTGAAGGGATTTCACAAAAATTCATTGGATTCTTAGATATTTTCAGGGTTTTAATGGGATTTAATGGAACTTCGAATAATTTTAAGGAATTTAAGGCCATGTGAGACTTACCCGATCCCTACCTAATACCTTACCGACATTTTTTTTTCTGCAACGATATGTCTACATTTATTGAGATATCAAATTGAAAATTTCTAAAATTGAAGCTAAAGCATTAAGGTACGTTTATCTGGTCCTAAATATTGACATTTATAAAAAAAAATTTTTTCGAAAATTTTTTTTTTATTTTGACAAAAATTTAAGACCAGATAAACGTACCTTTGCATATTTTCTTTAATTTTAGAAATTTTCAATTTGATATTTCAATAAATATACAAGTAAGTTTGCAGAGAAACATATGTTGGTAAGGTAGGGATCGGGTAAGTCTTACATGGGCTTAAAAGGATTTTATAAATTTATTGAGATTCCTAAAATTAGACTAGGAGTTACAAATTTTTATATGTCAAATTAAAATCTCTGAATTATTTTGCATACTTTTGAAATCCTTTAATTTTTCCAATTCTACATTTTTTTGGGAAAAATTATGAGATTTTAAATGATTATAAAGTAATTTTAAGGAATTTGACTATATTTTGTGGAATTGTAAGTAATTTGAGAAACTTTTAGACATTTTACGAAATTTCATTAAATTTTAAGGTATTTTAAGAGATTTAATGAGATTTCACAGAATCTTGAAAAATGTTAAGGAATTTAAAAGGGCTTTACGAAATTTATTGAGATTTTAGAAATATTAAGCGATTTCACGGTATTTTGAGGAATTTTATGAAATTTTAAAGGATTTTACGAAATTACATGGAATTATAATTATAATTATAAATACATACATACACACACACACACACACATATATATATATATATATATATATAATAATAATTATAATTATAAAATTATAAGTAATTTTCATAGATTTTACAATGTTTCATAGGATATTAAGTTATTTTAACGACTTAAGGGATTTCAAGGGATTTACGGGGTTTCATTGGATTTTAAGTAATTTTATGGGATTTAATGATATTTTGCTAGGGTCTAAGTAATTTTAAGAAACTTTAAAATATTTTATTAGATATTATGTAATTTGAAGAACATTTTTATTTCCAGAAATATTAAAGGATTTGGTGAGATTATATTGGATTTTCAAAAGTTTTAAAGAATTTAATGAAATTTCATGGAATTTTGAGTAATTTTAAGTAATTTTAAGGAATTTCACCAGATTTTGAAGGATTTTAAAGGGATTTTAAGATATTGTATGGGAATTTGACGAGATTTCATTGAATTGTCAGGAATTTTAAGGGATTTCATGAAATTTCATAGGATTTTAAATAACTTTAATGGATTTGTCCATATTTTATGGAATTTTAAGTAATTCTAAAGAATTTTACTATGTTTTATGGGATATTAAGTAATTTTGAAGACTTTGAATGGATCCAATAGATTTTACAAAATTTCAGTGGATTTTCAGAAATTTTAAGAGTTTTAATGAGATTTTATGGGACTTGGAGTAATTTTAAGTAATTTTAACAAAAAATATCAAGTCAATTTATTAAATTTAAAGGAATTTCACCAAATTTCGAAGGATAATAAAGGTATTTTAAGGAATCTTATAAAATTCAGGAATATTTCTAAAATTAGATAAATAATTACAAGATTTAATATTTCAAGAATTAAAAATTCTCAATAAATTTTGTTACTAGTAAAAGATGTGTAAAAACGAGAAACTAATCGTGCGCAGAGCGCGCGGATCATAATTGCTAATAAAAATAAAGTTTTGAGATATTTTGAACAAAAGTTTTAAAAATAAATTTTAAACAAAAATTTGGAGAATTTTAATTGTCTGGAAATTTCAATTGCGGGAATATTTAACATCGGGAATTCTAAATTTTGGAAATTTTTCATTTCGCAATTTTTTTGGGGGAATTGTAAATTTCGGTATTATTATTATTATTATTATTATTATTATTATTATTATTATTGAGAATTTTTTATTTCGGAAATTTTTATTTTTCGGGAATTTTCAATTTCGTAATTTAAAATTTTGATGATTTTCAATTTCGGAAATTTTAAATGATCCCGGACATTCAAAATAACAAGTTGACGTTTTCGGTTGTTCATCCAACGGAAGTGGTAATAAAGAAAGAGAAAATATTATAATAATAATTGAGGTATAAATGATTCGTAAAAGCTGAGTTTAGGTCTCACATATTTTTGCTAGAAAATGAAATGATAAAATTACAGATATTTATCCACTTGATGTTTAATACAGTGGTGGCTCAGTACTATGACACTGACGTCAACAAGGAGTACGCAATTCGTGGGAATAGTGCGATAATGAAGTGTGTAGTACCATCATTTGTCGCTGATTTTGTCAAAGTCTTATCTTGGCATACCGATCAAGGAGAAGAATTCGTACCACAAGACGAAGAATTGGGTACAGAGTCCTATTTAGTCAATTTTCTGCGTTTTTCATATTTAGAAAAGTAGAAAGAAAATGGAAAGATTGGGATGTCAAAAGTACAAGTTTTTAATTATTTAATAGGTTGGATCGAAAAGAAATTTCTTCTAAATCACTGAGCGCTTTTTTTCAATCAATGAGCTATTTTTTCAGATTTTATTTTAATTTTACTTTTCGGAAATTATTTTTCACTATTTTTTCACATTCGAAATTGCCGAAATTTTAAAGAGAAATTAGTGGAAAAATATCGAAAAAAATAACTACCGCAAATGTTTATTAAAGAAGCTAGAAAATTATAAAAATTTCTAAAACTCGAAATTTTGAACTTTAAAATTTTTGTTCAAAACTCTTATTAAAAAAATTTGAAGAAAAATTTTCAACTAAACATTTGAGGACTAGTAACAATTTTGTTTTACTATTGATAATTGGTTTTCAAAAATTTTAGTTTTTCGATCCATTCTATTATTTAAAAATATAATCTAAAAATAAAATTGCAAATAAATAATGACTTCGAAAAGCCGTTAATAGTTTTTTTTCTTTAATTTTTTTTTATATTTATAATTCTCTATTGCCTTTCAAAAATTGATCTGGGTAACTCTGATTGTTTTCTGGAATATCTTAAATATGTAAATCTTGCTGGCTTAATTACTAGATGACAAATGCGGTGATTCGTAGAGCGGAAGGCACGTCGCAATGGATGAACGAACGACGCACGAAGACATTCATTCATTCACTCTCCTTACCCCTTATGGTTGCAAGAAATTCTTTCCCGTTCGCTGGATATTTTAAAATTAATATTATTAACTGCAAATCGAGGCATAAACTAGTTTAAAAATAAATAGGTTTTTGTTCTTTTCCTTTTTGTTTATTGACCCTTCTCAATTCTAATAACATTTTTATATTTTGCATAAACACTCTGCTCTTAAAAAATCCTTTTCTTCAAAAAACGGTTACTTTACGATATTTTTATTAATATTGACTCTCGGGTGGCCACTGTACTGAGAAATGATCAAAAACTTTTTTTGAGATTTTAAAAAAAAATGAAGTAACATTGAATTTCTTATTATCTTGATTTTTGTCAAATTTTATTTATAATTCATTTTAATTCATCTTTAATTCCCTTCAATTCTCTTAAATTCTTTAGAATTGTTTTCAATTTATCTCGAGTTCCCTTGAATTCACTTTAAATTCTGTTGAATGAATCTTCAATTCACCTGAATTCTTTCTAATTCATTTTGAATTCCGTTGAATTTTTTTTAATATCTGAATTAATTTGAAGTTCCCTAGAATTCTTATGGATTTTTTTAAATTCTTAGGAAATTACTTAGAGTTCATTCTGACTTACATTCAAATCTCTTGAATTAATCTTGTATCCTATACAATTCTTTTTTACTTTTTTTGAATTCAGAATAATTAATCTTAGATTCATATTTAATTCTCTTCAATTCCTTTTAATACTTTAAGATTATTTTTAATTTATCTAGAATTATTCGCCACCCTTATTATTTGAAACAAATTAAATAATCGAAATTTTATTTAAATTTTATTTTATTTTATAATTTATTATTAAAAATAATTTTTATCATTGTACATAGTCTCTAATATATTTAGTATTCCTTATAAATGATCTTACATTATTCCTATTTAATTATCTACGTAATTAAATAGGAATTACATTGCGAATTTGAAATTTATTCTTACTATATTTCTCTAACATTTTTTCTCTAAAATGATTAAATGAACGGACAATGGTGACAACTATGCGTTCACTTAACCGAGACCTTCTTCTTTCTAATTACTCTTTACGCAACTAAATTGTTGCTGTAAGTAGGCAATTTCCTTTAATTACTTCAATTATATCTGCTGCAAATGAATAAATGTGTTTTATTAATTTTTATTATACAATAACCCTGTAGAATTAAGCGAGATTATTTCAATTTTTGTAGCGCCGTAAAATGGAGCAGGTCAAGCACAAAGTAATAAAGCAAGTTCATCAGTACAAATAAAATGAAAAGCACCCAGGTTTAATAAAAAGCGTACATTTTCTCTGCACACCAGATTATACCAACATTTCTAAATTTTTAAATTAAGGGCATGTGATACCTACTTAACCACAAGTGCAATTTAGTTTCGCAAAATTTACGTTTGTAATAATAAATATTTTTTGTTAAAACTGGACCATTTACCTCCGCTTGTACAAAACGTGGGTAAATTGCTTAATTTTAGCAAAAAATACTTATTACTGCAAGCGTAAAGTTGATGAAACTTTTGCTCCTATGGTAATTATCAAATGCCCTTAAAGCAATTTTTTAAAATAAAATGGTAGTCAAACCTGTGATCGATTCGAAAAAATTAATTTTCTTTTTCTTTTTTAAAAGACACTAAACTAAATTATCGAATTTTTATATTAAGACTAATCCAAACCAACTTTTCGTTCCGAATCAATTCGAACTTTTATTCCAAATTAAGGCCATGTAAGACTTATCCGATCCCTACCTTACCGACATTTTTTCTCTGCAACGCTATGTCTACATTTATTAAGATATCAAATTGAAAATTTCTAAAATTGAAGCTAAAGCATTAAGGTAAGTTTATCTGGTCCTAAATATTGACATTTATAAAAAAAAAATTTCAAAACATTTTTTTTTTATTTTTACAAAAATTTAAGACCAGATAAACATACCTTAACATATTTTCTTTAATTTTAGAAATATCAATATATCTCAACAAATGTAGACGTAGCGTTGCAGAGAAAAAAATGTCGGTAAGGTAGGGATCGGGTAAGTCTTACATGGCCTTAATCCGAACAAACTTTTCAATCTGAATCAATTCGAGCTAATTTGAACCAAATTTTTAATCCAAATGAATTGGAAAATCATCCAAACAGAAAATTTATTCCGTATCAAGCCGAAGTTTTAATGTGAATAAATCCACGTTAATACGAAACAAATTTTCAACCCGAACAAATCTGAATGAATATGTACGAAGCTCATCCGAAATATTTTTTTAGTCCGTATCAGTTCGAACTTTTAATCAGAGGCTGATTTTAACCAATTTTTTCATTCGAATCAATGCGAACTTTCAATCCAAATGAATCCAAACAAACCTTTCAATTTGAATGAATTCGAGACTAATCCGAATCAGTGCGAAATCTCAATTTGAAAGAATCCGAAAAAACTTTTTAATCTAAATCTATTTGTACTTTCAATCCTAATCAATCCGAGTTAATCCGAAAAACCTTTTTAATCCGTAAATATCTTGACTTTCAATCTGAGGCTAATTAGAAACAACTTTTCAATTCGAATGAATTCGAATGAATTCGAATCAAGTTGTCAATACAAATATATTTTAACTTTCAATCTTAATTAATCCGAACAAACTTTTCAATCCGAGCTAATTGGAATCAAATTTAATCCGCATGAATAAGAAACTCATTCAAAAAGAATATTAATTCGCGTAAATCCGAACTTTCAATCTGAGGCTAATCCGAATCAACTTTTTAATTCGAATCAATCCGAAATTTCAATCCTAATTAATCCAAGTTAATTCGAACTTTTCAATCCGTATCAAATCAAAATTTAAATTTGAGGCTACTTTCAAATGAATTCGAATCAAGTCTTCAATACAAATTTATTTTAACTTTCAATTCTAATCATTCCCAGCTAATCTGAACCAAATTTTTAATTCGAATGAATACGAAACTCATCCGAAAAGAAAGTTTAATTCGCATTAATCCAAACTTTCCATCCGAGCTAATTCGAATCAATATTTTAATGCGAATTAATTCGAATCTTTAATCTGAATAAATCCAAGCTAATAAGAAACAAATTTTTAATCAAAATTAATCCGAATTAACTTTTTAATCTAAATATATCAAAACAAACTTTTTAATCCAAATCAATCTGAACTAATCCGAACCAAATTTTCAAACCAAATGAATACGAAACTTATTTTTTTTTTAAATTTAATCCGCATCTATTTGAACTTTTAGTGCTAGGCCAAATTTTCAGTCTGAATCTATCCACATGAATCCGAGGTTAATTTGAATCAACTTTTCATTTCGAATCAATCCGAACTTTCAATTTGAATGACGTTGAGTTAATCTAAAAAAAAAAAACCTTTTAATCTGAATCAATCCAAACTTTTGATCCGACTTTCGATCCGACCTCGGTTTGGAACGAATTTATTCGGACAGAAGTTTCTAAATTGTCTTCCGGTAGAATTGGACTGGTTCGGATAAGGATATGGTTTTGACGTCAAAGTAGGTCGGATTGATTTGGATGAAAAATTTTTTATTTTAACCTGATTTGGTAGGATTAATTCCTATAGGATTCCACATTTTTCACGGATTCGCTCGTACACAGATTTCGGAGTGAAACGAATTGAGACAAATATACATTTTTTCAGCCGAAAAAGGCGGCAATATATTACATAGTAAAATTAGTTTTCTACTCGGTGAATTTTTTAAAAAATAATTTCTTTATTTAAGGCCATGTAAGATTTACCCGATCCTAACGTTTTTCTGGTCCTAAATATTGACATTAAAAAAAAAACAAATTTCATTTGATATCTCAATAAATGTAGACGTAGCGTTGCAGAGAAAAAAATGTCGGTAAGGTAGGGATTGGGTAAGTCTTACATGGCCTTAAAAAATTCTAAACAAATTATTTTTATCGAAATTCAACGAGTTGATTCAATAAAATTTCGTGTATCGAATCCGAACAGCTGTCTACAAAAGTAGTACAGAAAGTAAAGTAGTTCAGAAAGTAAAAATACCTAAATAAATAAACCGGAGGTTCTCTCTCTCTCCCACCACTCTCTTATCCTATCGTATCCTATTCTATTGTATTATATCGTACCTATCCTATCGTATTCTACTATATCCTATCGTATCCTGTAGTATTTTATCCTATTGTATCCTGTCGTATCCTATCGAATTTTGTTTTAACGTATTATATCCTTTTGTATCCTATTCCATTGTATTCTATCGTATTCTACCCTATCGTATCTTATCACATCCTACCCTATTTTGTCCTATCCTGTCACATTATATCTTATCCTGTCCTATCGTATTCTTTTGTATCCTAGCGTATCCTGTCATATTTTATCCTGTCATATCATATCCTATTGTATCTTATCCTATCCTATTGTATCTTATCTTATCCTATTGTATCCTATCATATCCTATTGTATCCTATCCTATCTTATTGTATCCTATCCTCGTCCGATAATTGCCTCCTTTCGCGCCTTGTAAAGTAAATAGCTATTTTAGGAATTGATCCTATTTTAACTCTACGAAAAATGAAGGTACTGTTGAAGTAGAGTATTTTCATTTTATATAACCATTTTCCATCCCTTTCAGTGGTACATCAATATTATCAATCGGAAGTCAACAACGAGTATGTCATTCGTGGCAACGCAGCTATTCTTAAATGCAGTATACCAAGCTTTGTCACTGAATTTGTACAAGTTATTGGTTGGCAAGACGATCAAGGAAACTCCTTCGATCCTGATAATGACAGCGGTACTTATACAAATACGAAAAATCGGTCTTGCATTCCAAATGAATGGTGCTGGCGCCCCTAGCGAAAGCTTCGGATTGAAATACATTCCGAATCAATCGGAATCATTTTTCGAATTTATATCCGAACCAAACAGTTTCATTCCGATCTAATCCAAAGGAAGTTTTCAATCCGAATTAATCCGAAACCCATTCAAAATCAATCGAAACCTTTAATTCGAATGAATTCGAATGAATCCGCCAATCCTAATTAATCAGAATTAATCCAAACTTCCAATTCGAATAAATCCGGTCTTATTAATAAACCTGATTAATTCGGATTAAAACTTCGAATTAGTTCTAATCATTCTAATTCATTCCGATCCGAATTAATCCGAACTTTCAATCTGAATAAATCCGGTCAATACGAATGAATTCTAATTTATCCAAATTTGTCGTATTCATTCGGATTGATACGGATAGACCGGATTAATTCGGATTCATTTGGATTGAAAGTTCAGATTTATTCGGATTCAATGTTGGGATTAATTCTGAAGTTTTTTATCCGAATTGATCCCAAACCCATTTAAAAGCAATCCGAACTTTCAATCCGATTAAATCTGAAATTTCAATCCGAATGAATCCGAATTAATCAGGTCTATCCGAATCAATCTGAATGATTCCGAAAAATTTGGATAAATTCTGATTCATTCGTATTTACCGAATTTATTCAGATTGAAAGTTCGGATTACTTAAGATGGACCAATTCATTCGGATCAGAATGAATCCGCCAGTTAGAATTAATCCGGAATTTCAATCCGAATAAATCCGGTTTATTAATAAGACCGGATTTATTCGAATTGAAAGTTTGGATTAATTCTGATTAATTCAGATTGGCGGATTCATTCGAATTCATTCGGATTAAAGGCTTAAATTGATTTTGAATGGGTTTCGGATTAATTCGGATTGAAAACTTCCTTCGGATTACATCGGAATGAAACTGTTAGTTTCGGATACAAATTCCGGAATGATTCGGAAAATTTCATATTGATTCGCAATCAATTTAAATCTGAAGCTTTCGCTAGGGCGGTCCAAAAGTGGTCAAGTGATATTTTCATGAAAATGGGCTTATTTCTCCAAGAATTATTTTAAATCTAAATAAATTTACAATTTCTATCTTCAAATTCAACTTTTTTATTTTGCTAAACAAATATTTTTATTAAGGGCATGTAATAGTTTACCATAAGAGCAAATTAGTTAAACCAATTATACATTCATAATAATAAATTTTTTGCTAACAGGAGTCAATAATTATTAGCTAAAAAGATTTATTATTATGAATGTATAATTGGTTTAACTAATTTGCTCTTATGGTAAAGTATCACCTGTCCTTAAGGCCATGTAAGACTTACCCGATCCCTACCATACCAACATTTTTTTCTCTGCAAAGATATTTCTACATTTATTGAGATATCAAATTGAAAATTTCTAAAATTGAAGCTAAAGCGTTAGGGTACGTTTATCTGGTCCTAAATATTAACATTTATAAAAAAAAATTTTTGGAAATTTTTTTTTATTTTTACAAAAATTTAAGACTAGATAAACATACCTTAACATATTTTCTTTAATTTTAGAAATTTTCAATTTGATATTTCAATAAAAATGTACAAGTAAGGTTGCAGATACAAAAATGTCGGTAAGGTAGGGATCGGGTAAGTCTTACATGGCCTTAATTCATTAATTTTTTTATTCGAATTTATGGGGGTTTTTTTATCTCTTGTAAAATTGCCAAAATGTTTCTTAGCACCTTTTGGACCGTAACAGTTTCAAGCTTATTCAATACTTGGCTCTGAATGTGAAAATTAGAGATGGGGAGATTCCTGGTTAACGTAATGTTAAAAAATTGGGCTCAGTGTAATTCCGCATATTATATGATTAAAGATTTTCTCTGTATTTAAAGTAGAGTGGATTTTGCACTCTTGAGATCTTTATTACGTTCCGCTTTACAATCTGCGCGTCCGTTTATGTTCTGTAGTTGTCACCCAGTATTACGAAGCAGAAGTGGTCTCCGAATATGTGATTCGTGGTAACGCTGCCATATTAAAATGCACAATCCCCAGCTTTGTTGCCGAATTCGTGTCCGTAGCCTCCTGGGAGGGAAGCGATGGTTCCAGCTATGAAGCCACACACGAATATGGTAGTCCTCCGAATAGAAGCAGTTTTCCTACATTACAATAATTGCTACAATTCCTGCATCCAATTTTAAAATCCTTTTGAACTTTCGCTTCCTTCTTTATTGCACAATATAAAGACTTAAGGGTGTTGGAACACCGTGTCAAAAAAAAATCTTTTTAAATGACCAAATCTCTAGAATGACTCAAATCTCCATAACATTTCTGAAATTTCATGGCAAATTCGTAAAAATGCATCGTTTGATGGATCCTTTAAGGCCATGTAAGACTTACCCGATTCCTACCTTACCGACATTTTTTTCTCTGCAATACTACGCCTACATTTATTGAGATGTCAAATTGAAATTTTCTAAAATTAAAGAAAATATGCTAAGGTATGTTTATCTGGTCTTAAATTTTTGTAAAAATAACAAAAAAATTTAAAAAAAAATTTTTTTTTATAAATGTTAATATTTAGGGCTAGATAAATGTACCTTAATGCTTTAGCTTAAATTTTAGAAATTTTCAATTTTAGAAATTTTCAATTTGATATATCAATAAATGTAGACGTAGCGTTGCA
>CAJFCO010000381.1:119416-154107 GCA_904066015.1 Synergus gifuensis
TCTGCAACGTTACTTCTAAATTTATTGAGATATCAAATTGAAAATTTCTGTAATTAAGGCTAAAGCATTAAGGTACGTTTATCTGGTCATAAATATTTACATTTATAGAAAGACAAATTTCAAATTAATTTTTTTATATATTTTTCCAAAAATTTAAGACCAGATAAATATACCTTACCATATTTTCTATAATTTTGGAAATTTTCAATTTGATATCTCAATAAATGTAAAAATAACGTTGTAGAGAAAAAATGTCGGTAAGTTAGGTTTCGGAAAAGTAATACATGCCCTTAAGGATGTTGTGTTCGAGTTCTAAGCTCAAAATTCAGTCTCCTCTTTTTACTCAACAATTATTAGAATTAAATATATTTGCGCTCTGTAGACGTACTCTTTTGAAATAAAAGTATGCATAAAATATATTTAATTTTGAATTTAAACTTGGGTGCACTCCCCTGAACAAATATTATAAT
The DNA here is from genome assembly GCA_904066015.1 of Synergus gifuensis. Lineage (NCBI taxonomy): Eukaryota > Metazoa > Arthropoda > Insecta > Hymenoptera > Cynipidae > Synergus > Synergus gifuensis. The sequence goes on from CAJFCO010000381.1 coordinate 119,887, forward strand.
TAGACATGTATCCAACACCCTTGAGATTCATAAGAAATATTTTTCCCTTTGAAGGAATTCTACCATTCTTTACATCTACAAGGTTTTTCTATCTATATTTTATTTTCTATACTATCATTTTCAACGAAGTTTTAAAAACTTTAAGGGCATTGCATAAACGAACTCTGAAATTTGTGTGGCTACGCCAATGGGCGTTTCCTATGTATAGGAGGTATCTGATTGGTAGACAATATGACTGTGCAGGAGTAAATTGAAATTTCACGCCCGGAATATTATAATTTATGCATAACTCTGGCATTTATGAAAAATTTGAAGAAGATACAGAAAATTCTATAACTCTCAATTAAACATCTGTAAGAGAGAATTTCGCAATTGATTACGTAAAAATCCGTAATCTGGGTCCAAACCCCATCAGAAAATTATAAAGTATTGACATCATCTAGTGCGTCAGTCGTTCAACGTAGCAAGAACAGCGACGCATGTTACCGACTGAAAATTTATATCACTCGCGAACTCACATGATACATGTCGCTGCTCTTGCTATATGTAGGAATGATGTGTTACCTACGGAATATGGCGTTAAGCCATCTATATGTTCTCTCTTCTATGTTTCGTCCCAGATCCATTCACTGGACTCATCAGTAAGGCAATGTGAACGGACCCTGCCTTAGACACATGGAGAGGAGAGATTTTTCAGATGCCAAGAATCGAACCCGGGTTGTTTAGCTTCTCAGTGTCGAACATTGACGCTGAGCCATGCTATTGAGACGATGGTAATGGTAGGGGGAACATAGCCATTCTGCAGACTGGCTATTCCCTACAATACTCCCCCCCAAGTGACGTGGTTGGTAGCTGATGGAAGAGGCGGGATCAAGGAACGAAACTTTTTGAACATTCTGATGATGCGATTGGTCGAAGACACTGGTGAAACACGGAAGTGTCGATGTATCCGTGGTTCACAGCATCATTCGAATCGACAATGGAGAATGTTAGTAGGAGAGATATAGGAAGGATATTAAATATGTGTGCATGTTCGTTTTCCGCTCCGCTGACTGCGTGTCCTGAACCTCAGATGACGAAGAGGGAAATGATCCACATAAGGAAGAGCAACTCTAGCAGAGTGAGCAAAGGCTCCGAGTGCAGCCCTTAAAAACTCGGTTCCGTTAAGTGGATGAAATGCATAGTGTGCAGAGCGTCTCGAAAAATTGTCGTCGACCAGTTCGGCTCGTTGATAGGGGAGCCTAACCTGATAAGCATACCAATGGTGTGTGAGGAACAACAGAGGAGTAGCGAGGCATCGTCGGGGTCACCAATTTAGGAATGATGTGTTACCTACGGAATATGGCGTTAAGCCATCTACATGTTTTCTCTTCTATGTTTCGTCCCAGGTCCGTTCACTGGACTCATCAGTAAGGCAATGTGAACGGACCCTGCCTTAGACACATGGAGAGGAGAGATTTTTCAGATGCCGGGAATCGAACCCGGGCTGTCTAGCTTCTCAGTGTCGAACATTGACGCTGAGCCATGCTATTCAGACGATGGTAATGGCAGGGGGAACATAGCCATTCTGCAGACTGGCTATTCCCTACAGTTATAAACGCTGAACGCTTTATCATTTTCCGATGGTTCTTGAGGTTTGGACCCAGATTACGGATTTTTACGTAATCAATTGCGAAATTCTCTCTTACAGATGTTTAGTTCTGTATCTTCTTCGAATTTGTCGTAAATGCCAGAGTTATACATAAATTATAATATTCCCGGCGTGAAATTTCAATTTACTCCCGTACAGCCATATTGCCTACCAATCAGATACCTACTATACATAGGAAACGCCCATTTGCATAGCTACACAAATTTCAGAGTTCGCTTATGCAATGCCCTTAAGGCCAATGAGGAAGCTCTAGGTATTTTTGATTCTAGCTCGAATCTATACTAAATTATTTTTTCTTCAAGTGGAACAAATAATTTTGAGAACACCTTGAATTTTAAAAATTTTATTTCTTTGGACCATCCTAGTTCACATTCACTTTTGTTGAAAAAAACAAAGTTGTATTCGTTACCAATTGCAAAGAGTATCTAATGAAGCCAAGATTTTCTAGGCGGAAATTTGTTCTCGTTGTCAGAAGTCATGTAGATTTGAAAATTATAAAAGGTAGTGAAACCTTGTACAGTGATGGCGTAGGCGGATTGTAGCGACGGCGCGGCGGCGGCAGTATAACATAACGTAGGATGCATAGGACGTAGGCATATGGTTAAATATCTGTAAGATACATCCGTTTTGAATTATTGTATGACTGCTGTATTAAGAAATCGGTCTTACCCGACTATGTCACAGTCGTCACACAGCCATACCAACCGGAAATAATGACAGAGTATGTGATTCGAGGGAACAGCGCGATTTTAAAGTGCAGCATTCCGAGTTATATAGCAGAATTCGTATCTGTTGAAGCCTGGATAAGAGAGGATGGCGAGACTTATGTACCAGAATTGACAGCAGAAGATCAGGGTACCTGCCTAGCTTGAAGAATATTTATATTGAAGAATGTTGCATTTTTAGGGGATGGAAGTGTGATCATTGATCAATTAGACCGGCACCGGCTGCAAGTTGGTGAAAGTTGGTTCATCTATGAGCCGACTTGAACCTACTGATCAGGAATTAGGCATTAGTTGTTTAACCAACACTATAGGCATTTTAATAATGCATGTGCACAATTCATGCATTCCTGCAAAGATTAATTGCTTTTTTAACATTTGCACTTGCTCGCGTGAGCAGTTGTTTCGCAGTTCTACGTTACCGAAGCTGAGAATGAGTACGTGATTCGTGCTAATAGTGCGATCATGAAATGCAAAATGCCGAGTTTCGTGTCAGAGTTCATCTTCGTGGATCAGTGGGTGGCCAGCGATGGTACTGTTTACACACCTGGCAGGGAATATGGTACGCGGTATCGATAAAATTCAACATGTAACATGTAAATTATAACGAACGAACGCTTGACTGGTGAGAAGGTTTTACGGGAGGTAGTTTCTTTGAATGCTACAAAACAAACGGAAACGCCGATTATTCAGACCCCTTTAGCTAAACATAAATTAATTTCAATCCTTTTACTGTTTATCCATACCTTACGCAATCAGTCATATCTATCAGTATTATGATAAACTACTAGATTCTTGTTTGCTTAGAGATTTTCTTCCTTTCATTAAGCACAGAAGGTTTATTTATTGTCGCATCAACTACTATATGCGGTCATTATAGCGACATTATATCTACTGTAACCGTGTGATAATGTACTGTAAATTTTGTAATTTATGTATATTTGCAATATTTTTAAGACAAAGGGGTACATTTGCCTAATCAATTTAATAATAGTCCAAGTTTTCTGTACTTTTAAACATAGTTACTACGAGAAAGGGATTTTTATATATTTTTCATCATTCTTTATAGATCGTTGGCTTCCTGCTGGAGAAATTCTGCAATTGAGATTTTTGAAATTTCTATTGATTTTTAAATTCTATTGAATTACCTATTTAGTTTCTAAGATATTTTTGGATTTCTAGTATTTTTTATTTTATCTTTTTATAATGTTAGTGATTTTTTTTTAATTTGATGAATTAAATAAGTTCTTGCAAATTTTAATAATTTTTAAAATTCTCGTGAATTTTAGAGAATTGTTTTAATTCATGTGCACATTATATTTTAAATGAAGGGAAATTACATAAGAAATACTTTAAACTCCCCCCTGCCCTCCTCGTCATGTAATGGACGCTCTATTGCAGAAATATTAATATTAAATATGAATTATATTAAATATTAATTTATATTAAATATTGAATAGTTTGTGTAAACTCGGGACATAAATGCATTTGGGGAAATTTTCATCTTCAGTTGTGTAAAACACATCCGGTTCTTAATAAAAAAATATAAAAAATCTACTTCTGTATCAGAACCAGAACTCGAACACAAAATGTCTAGATTTAAAATTCAGAACTTTTACCACTGGGCTACGAATACTCATAAAAACAAGTAGTGTTATAAAGTTCGCGGTAATTTATATTTTGTCTGTTTTTTTTCTAAAGCGCTATCTTTATCTAGAAAAAGATGTCGTTATAGAATAGAAAAAGACAATACATAAGTTACGGAGAATTTTCGAACACTACCCACATAGGATGACCAGACATCATTTGGAAGGACATATCTTTCTTTTTCGATAGTTGTTCTTTTTTGATCGTTGTCCTTTTTCAAGATTTTGATGCTATTTCGCGCTTTTTGTTGCGTGGACCTAAATTTTGTTCACAATTTGAAAAAAGACTTTGCTTTCGATCTGAGGGCAAAGTCTCAGGTCGAGGGGAATAACGTTCGACATTTGATCAATGACGAAATCACTTGGAGTTGGCTCATTGGTCATGACGTACATCGTATAATTTACGCTTAATGATAGGTGTTAAGGAGTGGGGGGTCCGTCTTTTCCTATCAAGCCATCTAGTCACCCTAGGGCCGTCTAGGGCCGTCTAGGGCTACCCACAAGACGCAAACAATACTTTGTTCAATTACCGTGAAAGGAAATCTGACTGAGGAGGTCATTGAGAGAGTTAATGGAGAAGGCAGCGGGTCCAGAGGTTTAGTACCCTCTGGGGGTTAAATCAGTGTTTCCAAAGTTGGCTCCCTGCGCGCGCAACACACATTGGCTTCCTGATAGAGAAATGCTTCCATTGGTCAAAATTTGGCGCGCGATTCAAAATCGAATTAATTTAAATCGATTTTAAGTCGCGTGCCAGATTACAGCCAATGCAATATTTCTCCAGTGGGTAGTGAACGTGAGTTGCGCCTGCAGGAAGACAACTTTGAGATCACTGGGTTGAATTAGAGATTATACGAATATAGAAATTATACGTCACTTCGCGTTGACGTATGTGGTACGCTTTACATTACGTCTGATGGCGTTAGTATCGCACTATTGTAGAGATCTATTCAACCGACAAATCTATAAGTGAGTTTCACTTCGACTATGCTAACTACACTTCTCTCATTTGTTTCTGCCACTACTGACAAAAGTACTCACTTCGTCCACTGTGACATCACTTAAAATGATGATTAAGATAATAAGATAAGGAATCGACAACTTCGTTGTCTCGGGACGAGCCTCCGAAGTCGCATTTCCATCGCAGGTGTTGGAAAAAATAACTTTAAAAAAATGTCGAAACTAATGTTGGACTTTCCCCAAATGCAATTATGTGTTAATAATTAGAGATGAAAGATTTGGACGATTACATGAAGCTTTCATGGGATAAGAATGTAGATTGTAGAAATATATGGAGGACCGCTTCCTCTTGAATTACAGCCGTGTCGCAGTACTTCGAAGCTCAAGTTTATGACGTCTTCGCTATCCGTGGAAACGCAGCCATATTCAAGTGTCAAGTGCCCTCGTTTGTAGCAGACTACGTAGAAGTTGCAGACTGGATCGATTCTAACGGTGGACGATATTCCACCGAAGAAGAACTTTACGGTACATGGAAGAGCGGAGGAGAAGAACCTCGAACTTCGAATAGAGAAAAAATGCCTAGACCTAGACCCGCGTTTAAGTCTCCCTTACTTCACACCTTGCACTTGGCTCTCTAGCTCTTGAGGCTTTTCGTAAAATTGCTTTTTCAAAATTGAGTCCGGTTGTCTGGTTGCAGTTGTCGGGCAGCAATATGCAGTGAACGTGATGGATGAACATGTCCTTCGGGGGAATGCAGCTATTATCAAGTGTCATATACCGAGCTTCGTTGCTGAATTTGTCGAGGTCGCTTCTTGGGTGGAGGATGGTACCACCGATATTTATCCCCAATCCGAATACGGTACTTCTTTTCCTAAGTCTGTAAATCGTTCAACTATTTTCTGTATCGCAAAGATGAAGTCCTTTCGGCTCAATTAATTAGCTACCTAGTACATACCTACATCGGGACGTTTTCATATATTTACAGCAACCCTTTTGTTTTATTGATATGATTTTATGATTTAGTTCTAGGGGAAACTATGCAAGAGTTGATCACTATCAATTTCAGAAATTTGTGTGTACTTTGTGGAAAGTCAGTCCACAAAAGCTTAACTATTTTCATACAGAAATTATTCAAAATACTATATTATGCAACAAATAGGAGAGGAGAGAGTTTCTCGATGAATACTTGAATTCCAATTGGAAGCACTGATAAAATAGCTGTTTGTGATACAAAATAGGTGATTTTGATTGTGCCCAAAATAGGTGATTGTCAACGAGTTTGAATTGTTCAGCATGAGCTGAAGGCCAATTTTGACATCACATGAGTGAGTTTTTGTAACAGTCGTCCTAGAAAGCTACTTATTTGAAGATATTAGAAAATTCGTAGGGTCAAGGCGGATTTCACCAATGTTCGGAATTTCGGGATGTTTGAATCGAGATTTCGATTGGTTTAGGATTTCGGGATATTCGGGTCGGGTCGAGATCTCGGGATGTTCGGGTTTTCGGGTAGGTTCGGTCTTCGGATCGAGTCTTTTTCCGGTCAAGTCGATGATTCCGGTCGGTTCGGAATTTGGAGACGTTTTGATGAGGTCGAGACTTGGATCTGTTTGGGATTTCAGGATATTAGGGTCGATTAGAGATATGAGAATGTTCGGGTCGGATTGACATTTCGGTATATTCAGGTATTCGGGTCAAATCGAGATTTAGATCAGTTCCGGATTTTGGGTCGATTCGGATTTTTGGGTCAAGTCGAGGATTCTGGTCGGTTCGAGATTTTGAGACGTTTGGATGGGGTCGAGACTTGGATCGGTTTAGTATTTTGAGATATTCGAGTCGTTTCGGGATTTCACGTCGATTCGGGTTTTCAGTCAAGTCGGAGATTCAGGTCGTTTCGGAATTTTGAAATGTTCGAGGGTTTAAGATGTTGAGGTCGAAATTTCGAGCGGTTCCTCGGAATTTCGGGATATTCGGGTCGAGTTTCGAGTCGGACACGGATTTTAGAGTGTTAGGGTCGCGTCAAAATTTCGGGGTGTTCGAGATGATTCGGGTTTTCGAGTCAAGTCGGGGATTTGGGTCGGTTCGGGAATTTGAGACGTTTGGATGAGGTCGAAACTTGAACCGGTTTGGTATTTTGAGATATTCGGGTCTGTTAGGAATTTTAGAGTGTTCAGGTTGGATCGAGATTTCGGGAAGTTCGGGTTTTTGAGACGGTTCGGGTTCCGGGTGGAGTCGAACTTTGGACCGGTTCGGGATTTCAGGTCAATTCGGGTATTCAGGTCAAGTCGGAGATTCGGATCGTTTCGGAATTTTGAAAAGTTCGGAGGTTCAAGATGTTCGGGTCGAGATTTCGAGCGTTTCGGAGTTTCGGGATATTCGGGTCGAGTTTCGAGTCGGTTACGGATTTTAGTGTTAGGGTCGCGGGTCAAGATTTTGGGTTGTTCGGATCGATTCGGGTTTTCGAGTCAAGTTGGAGATTCGGGTCGGTTCGGGATTTTGAAACGTTCAGGTCGGGTCTAAATTTAGATCGGGTTAGGGTTTCAGTGAGTCGGTTTGTGTTTTCTGGATGATCGGTGTGAACATGTTCAGGTCTAGTCGGGAAAAGTATCTTATCACGAAACAGCGCATGCGCGAACTTATTTCCCAACTGCATGATTGAATAGATTTCAAAAGATTTCAAAGAGTTTGATAAATTTCGTGGGATTTTAAGAATTTCGAAAGGTTTTAATTAAAGATGTCTCCTGTTATTTTAGGGATTTTTAAGGGATTCTCATGTTTTTAAGGGCGAGAAAAAGAATTAAAAACTTTGATATGATTTCAAGGGATTTTCAAGAATTTTAAGAGACTTGAAAGATTCCAAGGGATTTTGAGAGGTTTCGTATTAGTTTAATGATTTTCAGGAATTAAAAAAAAAATTTAATCAATTTATGGGAACTTGTTGGTAAATTTCTGGTTGGAAATAGAATACGTTTAATTTCCAAAAAAAATTTGAAATTGAGCAATAGGTCACCCTAGTGATGTGATATCGAAACGAAAATATCTGTTTAAAATATTCATATATCGAAAAAGTGAGATCGATGCTAAAAAATAATATCGATATCAGAAAGAAATATCGATAATAAATATCGGATATCCCCACATTTATTCTCTCTCAATATCTTTTCCATATCGCTGTCGGAGCTCTTTAGTGATATGAAACGTCGATATATCGATACATCTATATCGATGTTAAAATATCTATAATCGAAAGAAAAATATCGATATTTTCGATATTTATTTGATATTTTATTCCAATATCGCTTATTTATTATTTAAAAGCTAAAATAATTTTCTACTGTTGAATGCGAAATTTCTGAAAACTTCTCTTCCGCTTACTTATTAGGTCGTTCGTTCGTTCGTTCATTCGTTCGTTAATTCGTTGCCACGTTTTTGGGAGTTAATAATTTTCGAAATATACCCTTCTTACATACATGGACGTGCTTTACGAAGGCGGAACGTAGTCTTGATAATATGAATACAGAGACTATTTTACCTATTTTTAAAATTGAAATAGAATTGCAAAGACGTTAACTGCCGCTGCTCGCGCTGTCCCAGACTTTCCAGGATTCTCATTTCCATCCCCTAAAACCTCAACTACCGTCATATAATATTATACATGCCAGTTCAGTGGTATAGCTAAGTTGATACGGGAACACTTACCGATCTTACATTTACCCTCCACCGGCAATACAGATTTCTATAACGCCTTAAAATTCGATCGCCAAGGTAAATCTCCGACATGCTGATCGAGTTTTAAACCGCGATAGGAATCTATATTACCGACTGAGTGTAATGTTATCGACGGGGGGTAAATGTAGGGTCGGCAACTGTGCGGTCGGTAAGTTTTCCCGTATTGGCTTAACTATACTACTCCAGTCAAGTATTGCAAACAATAGCCTCTGTAATTGCATGCGGTTTTTTCGAACGTACAACTCCGCATAACCTTAGAGTTGAAAATTTTATAATATTACAGACTTGTTAAGTTGGAAATTTTTAACAAGATCACGAATGAGATGTTCACGATTCTTAGGAATTTTAGCCGAACTTTTTGTTTTTTATACACATTTTTAAAATATCTTGATTTTTTCAAGTTTTTAAGGGATTTAAAAAATAATTTCAAATGAATTAATGGGATTTTCAATAAAATAGAATTTTATGGAATTGTCAATATTTTTAAGGAATTTGAAAAGAATAAAAAAATTGTAAGGGATTTTATGTGATTTCATTGGAAATTTACATTAGATTACAATAATGTTTAAAGTTTAAAAAAATTTTATTTACTTGAAATTATATTTTGTATTTAATTGTTCTTCTTGGATAAAATATTTAAGCAATAATCCAAATATCAAAGTTGATATCATAAAAATAATTTTGATTATTCAAAACAGAATGTGTATAAAAAAAACTGATTTTTAAGTTTTACAATAAAAATGCTAAGGTTGTGGTGTAAGTTTGAAAAAAATAGTTTAAATCGCAAAATTTATCTTGACATAAACTATAATAAAGATAATTTTGTGATTTGCTTGATTTGTACTTCTATCCATAATTTATACTGAGTGAAGTGACGATTGTAAAATTGAGAGTTCGTTCACTTCACCAAACACTATGGATTGCATGTTGCTTTGCTAATATTAGACTATTTTATACTCTTTTGTGTTAAATGGAGTCAACATAAAGTTTTTCGGAAACACAAATATGAATATTTCTTTCAAATATTCAGTTACAGAAATTATAATTACGAAAAGAACAATTTTTCCAGAACGAAAACAATATCCAGTAAAAAAGATAGTATAAAAAATTTGTTTAAAAATTATAAAAAATTTTTATGTTCCATTTAGCACAAAAATTGTTCGAGCTATTAAAAATCTACAGATTCTCTCCATTTTCGTACTTCAAAAAGTAAACTAATTATTTGTATCTTTATTTTTATTTTTTTTTGCTCGTAACATTTTCGAGGCATTTTATAAATTTTAGTGAAAAATGTCAAGCATTTGATTTTATAAATGGAGTTTTTGACTTGAAAACCCTTTCATTTATGTTAATTTTCTTTCTCTTTATAACTACTCAAAACTGAGAATGAGAAGAATCTAGCTCGATCAAAATGCATGCAGGCTTTTTACTTTATTTGAAAAGAAAGGAATTGAAAAACTAATATAATTTTTTTTGGGCGGTTTGGGGATATAGATGGCAAATATCTGGTGCTTCCATCTGGAGAATTGCACATCAAGGACGTTGGACCTGAAGATGGCTACAAAACCTACCAATGCCGGACCAAACATAGACTAACTGGAGAGACAAGACTTTCTGCAACCAAAGGACGACTAGTCATCACTGGTAAAAGTCTTTAACATTTTCTATTCTTCTCCACGAGTATCAATTCTGATAACTAGAACTGAATAATAATTCTTATTCCATATTAATATTTGTGTCTATTGGGGTAATTTGCTTTTGCTTTTTTTAACAAATTCAATTTGGCACCCGTACAAATTATTCCTTTTGGTGAGAAAATTACCTGTGTTTTTTTTAGAATTAAAAAAATATATTTGGAAGTCGCCCAAGGTCATTTTCTTGAGAAAAATGTTTAATGAATTTAATTTTTTCTATTTTTTTTTTAATTTAAAGACACCGTCAATTTATATATTTTGACAAAAAATTAGTGGAATGGTCTAATAAATTTTTTTCATACTATTTGAAGATTTATTCAAGGTCATTCGACCTTCAAAAAAATGTTTTTCATGGTAGTTATTTATTTTTTTTTTTTTCAATTTTGTTTCAAATTGAAAATAGAAGACGCTAAAAACAATAGAATATCGTAGCTTCTTTAATGTGTGAACAATGATGTAACTAGCATGAAATAAAAATTTGTTGAATGACCATTTTTTTCAGAATGACCTTGAGTGACCTTTAAATCATTTTTTTTATTCTACAAAAAATCAGAGGTAATTTATTACTCACCAAAAGGAACAATTTGTAGGAGTGCCAAATTGAATTTGAAAAAGAAGCATAGCAAAGAAAAAACCTTTCTCTAACTCTAATAGTAAATATTCTATTACCAGAATCGATATTCACATCCACATTCATAGGCACCGGTAGAAATTACATCCGCTAAAACTTACTACTTGTTTTTTTTATGCTCTTTTCACATTTGCAACTAACATATTCAAAGCTAAATCATAGCGCCGTCATTTCAACTTTTTCCTACATTTTGCCTCAGCGCTCAATTTTTTTTATATTTTATTGCATATTTCAAAAGAATGAAAAAAAAAGCTTAATTATGTCATTGTTAAATATTTTAATGTCAAGAAAAAATTATGATATTGAATTTAATCGAATTAAATATTTCGATTTAATTTTAACTTTACTAGTAACAGTTTTTGTGTGTTTTTTTTTAAATCCATTGTAATGTAAGAGTGCGGCAAATTTTTAAACCCGTTAAATTTTCATTACCAAAGTTGACTAATTTTCTCCACGCACATTTTGAGAAAAGAGAGAATCTGAAAAACACTTATTTTTAGATCTTTTTCAGAAATATAAATGTATTGCGACAAGATCTTAAGTGATTACAAGGAATTTTAACGAATTTTTTGGGATTTCAAGAGATATGGATCGGGTTCACATAAATTTACTGAAAAAAATTCTCAAATTTTAAAATCATCGAAACTTAAAGTTCCCGAAAAATGAAAATTCCCGAAATTATAAATTTCCAAAATTTAAAATTACGGAAGTTAAATATTCCCGAAATTTTTGTTAAAAATTTCAGGAATTTTTAATGTAGGGAAATTTAAAAAATTATCAATTTTGGGAATATTTAATTTTTAGAATTTTAAATTTCGAGAATTTTATAATTTCGTAAATTTAAAATTACGATAACATTCAATTTCTGGAATTTTAAACGGTATTATTTTCTTTCGGAAATTTTTATTTTTCGGGCATTTATATTTTGGTAAATTTACGTGATCCACTTGGTTCCAAGTTCAAACTTCACAATTTGGCACTGCTTAAACGGGGAGAGCTTCAAAATTTTAGAAAACGTAGTAAACACTTTATTTAAAAATTGGATTTTAATATTTTTTAGACAAACTATTCTCTACGTTTTCTACAATCTGGAGACTATGAGCGTTTATTTGGCGCCCTTAAGGCCATGTAAGACTTACTCGATCCCTACTTTGCCGATATTTTTTTCTCTACAACGTTACGTCTACATTTATTGAGATATTAAATCGAAAATTTCTAAAATTGAAGATAAAGCATTAAGGTACGTTTATCTGGTCCTAAATATTTACATTTATAAAAAAATTTTTTTTTTCAAAGAAATGTTTTTTATTTTTACAAAAATTTAAGATTAGATAAGCATACCTTAGCATAGTTTCTTTAATTTTAGAAATTTTCAATTTGATATCTCAATAAATGTAGACGTAGCGTTGCAGAGAAAAACATGTCGGTAAGGTAGGGATCGGGTAAGTCTTACATGGCCTTAAGAAAGTATTAATAAACCAGCGATTTCAAGATATTTCTTGGTATTTTAAAGATTTTTATGGGATTTTATCAGATTTATAAGTTCCAGGGATTTTAAGAGATTTTATACATTTTAAGGCCATGTAAGACTTACTCGATCCCTACCTTGCCGATATTTTTTTCTCTGCAACGTTACGTCTACATTTATTGAGATATTAAATTGAAAATTTCTAAAATTGAAGATAAAGCATTAAGGTACGTTTATCTGGTCCTAAATATTGACATTTATAAAAAAAAATTTTTCAAAAAAATGTTTTTTATTTTTACAAAAATTTAAGACTAGATAAACATACCTTAGCATAGTTTCTTTAATTTTAGAAATTTTCAATTTGATATCTCAATAAATGTAGACGTAGCGTTGCAGAGAAAAAAATGTCGGTAAGGTAGGGATCGTGTAAGTCTTACATGGCCTTAAGAGATGCGATAAACAAATTTCATGAAAATACAAAGAATTTCATGGTATTTTAAATAATTTGAAAAGATTTGATATCGTGGAGTTTAAGAAAATTTTAAGGGATTTAGAAATTTTAGGGATTTGTAAAATAAATTCAAGGATAATTTTATGGGTTTCAAGGGATTTTAAATAATTCTAAAGAACCAGCAATTTTCTGATATTTCGGGGATTTTTAAAGGATTTTAAAAGATTTTACGAGATTTAGAAACTAATTTCTAAAGATTTTATAGAATTTTAATGAATTCAAAAGGGTTTAAACATATTTTCTGATATTTTAGAGATTTTTAAGGATTAAAAAAAAAAGAAAAGAAAAATACCCACGATTTTTAATAGATTTCATGGAATTTTAGAGATTTCCGTGGGATTTTTAAGAGATTTGGAAAATAAATTTAATAAATTAATAAATTATTTATTTATTTATTTATTTATTTTAATAAATTTAATTGAAAATATTTTATGTAATTAAAGAAATTTTCAGTCGGTTTAAAATTTTTTATGAGATATTATTCTAAAGAATGTTTAAAGAACATTGAAAGTTTTCATGGAGTTTAAAGATTACATTGAATTTTCACAAATATTAAAGGATCAAAATGTGTACGGAGAAAAATAGTCAATCTTGTTAAAAAAAAGTTTGCAAGGATTTAAGTTGAGTGTAGAAATAAAATTTTTTGTACAATATAAAATTAAGATTGGTGCCTACGTATGTCAGATGAAACAATCGAATAAAATAGTATAACGAAATCGGTTTTCCATCATCTTGTATTTGTTAAAAATTTCCTCTACTCTTTTACATACTGCTCTTTCGACTTTTCAGGATTATATTTGAGTTTTCTACAATAATCCAAGAAAATAATTTTTATGCAAAACAAAAATTTTATAGTATAAAGTTACTAATTAATTGAAGAATTTTAACACTGAGAATAGTATAGAAGAGTGACAAGAGGGCATTTCTTCCAGAAATTAATTATTTCAATACACGCTTTAATCTGCTTTTTGAACAATCATCATACATCTAAACTCATTTCATTCAATCTAAATTATACTTTTTAACAAGGCACACTTGCGTGTACTTTTGCTTAAAACATCTACCATTAATTGTACAAGACACAATTTCCAGTAATTTATGTTTGACGCTGATGGTAAGTAGAGAAATTATCAGATTTTGGAGCCGATTATGTATAATTTTATATTTCGCGTCTAAAATTTACAATTTAACATTTCTTTTAAAAAAAAAGTTTAATTTGCGACAAAAAAAATGAATTTTCCATAGAATTGTTGAATTTTCAACCAAAAAAGTGAATTTTCAATCAAAAATTAATTATTTTATCAAAAATCCACATTCCAGAGTAAAAATTCATTTTCTTTGTTATAAACTTAGTTATAAAACTTATTTTTAGTAAATTCAACAATTCTGCTAAAAATGCAACTATTTATTTTTGGGAATTTAGTTTTTGATGTTCTAATTTTAACTATTTTATTTTTTGTTGAAAGTTTATCTTTTTCTTTGAAAATTAAACTATTCCCTTGAAAGTTCAAGTATTTAACTAAAAATACAATTTTTTGTTTTTAAATTTCAAATTTCAAATTAAATTCAATATAATTAATAGTATTCAGAAGAATTTATTCCCTTCTTATTCCTCACCCGTTAATGGAAACTAATCAATTTTAGTAATAAATACCTATCGCAAAGTGTAAAATATGAAATTATACATGATCGACTCCATGATCCAAGTTGAGAAAATTTTTTAACAAATAAAAGTTCACTTAATAAAATTTGAAAAAAAAAAAATTATTATTTTCAATAGAAGAAACAAGTCTTTGTCTTTAAGTGTTTGAGAAACGAGAGCGGAAAACCGATTTCGTTTGATATCTAGGAATGGATGAGTGGTTGAATGGGCAACCTTGAGTAGCCCCTCAGTTTGAAATTCGGTCATTGAACATCGAATAGAGTTGCGGTCGTTGCGGATGTCGAACCTACATGCGTTCGTTTATCACTCCTAGCCCCCTAGCTATTGTTTTCATGCATATTTCTGATGACCTAGGCTTTAAAATGCAAAAACAGTGTCGATCGATGCTATGATTCATCTGTGCAAAGAGTGATGTCAGATTTCTGTTAAGGCCATGTATTACTTATCCGATCCCTACCTTACCGACATTTTTCCCTGTAATGTTACTTTTAAGTTTATTGAGATATTAAATTGAAAATATATAAAATCAAAGAAAATATGCTAAGGTTCATTTATCTGGTCCTAAATTTTTATTAAAATTAAAAAAAAAATCAAAATATTTTTTTTTTATAAATTAAAATATTTAGGACCAGATAAATGTACCTTAGCATATTTTCTTTAATTTTAGAAATTTTCAATTTAATATCTCAATAAACTTAGAAAGTTCGAAGTAACATTATAGGGAAAAAATGTTGGTAAGATAGGGATCGGATAAGTAATACGTCTTCAACTAAATTATCTACAATTTTTTGCATTTTATTATCAAAGAAGTAAATTAGATTCATTATTTTTTACACCTTTCAACTGCATTCAATTTAACAGGGTGGTCAGGGAAGTTAGGGAGAAGTTGGGGAACAAATATTATCAGGGAAATATTTGGGAAAATACAGATTGACATTTATCTTATGTTATTTTTGTCATGTTAGATATATAGCTTTTATAGTTTATTTAAGGCCATGTAAGACTTACTAGATCCCTACCTTACCGACATTTTTTTCCCTGTAACATTACATCTACATTTATTGAGATATCAAATTGAAAATTTCTAAAATTAAAGAAAATATGCTAAGCTATGTTTATTTCGTCTTAAATTTTTGTAACAATAAAAAAAAAATGTTTGAAAAAATTTTTTTCTTATAAATGTCAATATTTAGGACCAGATAAACGTACCTTAATATTTTAGCTTCAATTTTAGTAATTTACATGGCCTTAACAAAATTTAGAAGCTTTCCAAGAATTTCAAAGGATTATACAGAATTTCCAGGCATTCTTTGAGATTCTCTGAGTTTCTAATGAATTCAAGAGATGTTCTTTAATTCTAAGGGATTTAAAGAGGTTTCTAGGATTTTAAAGGGATTACAAGAGATTTTTATGATATTTAAGGCCATGTAATACTTACCTGTTCCCTACCTTACCGACATTTTTTTCTCTGCAACGCTACGTCTACATTTTTTAAGATATAAAATTGAAAATTTCTAAAATTGAAGCTGAAACATTAAGGTACGTTTATCTGGTCCTAAATATTGACATTTATAAAAATTTAATACCAGATAAACATACTTTAGCATATTTTATTTAATGTTAGAAATTTTCAATTTGATATCTCAATAAATGTAAACGTAGCGTTGCAGAGAAAAAAATTTCGGTAAGTTAGGGATCGGGTAAGTCTTACATGGCCTTAAAGGATTTCATGTTTATGAGATATTTAAGAAAGTTATGGAATCTAAAGGATTTTAAGATATTTTAAACTTCCTTGTGAAATTTTAGAGGATTTTAACAAGTTTGTAGAAGTTTAAGAAATTTAGATTTTTTAAAAGTAATTTGAAGTGATTTTAAAGTTTGCCTTGGAATTTTAAAGTGTTATAAGAGATTTTTATATGTTTTAAAGATTCCGTAAAATTTTAAGGGATTTAAAATGGTTTCATTGGATTTCAAAATATTCAAGGTGATATTATGCGAAAGTTTTGACAAATTTCAATGTTATTGAAAATTAATTCTTATTTCTAATACTTTTCTATCAGAGAAATTGTCTGAAAGGCAGGGAAAAGTCAGGAAATTGTCAGGGAAATTGAAGAATTGAATCTTGTGGCCACCCTGAATTTAATCAATAATATTTTCAAGTAATTTTTTTTTACTTTTAAATTTCATATTGTTGTTCATTTTAAAATAAAAAAAATGAAACTATTGTGTTGAAAATTCATTATGTATTATCGCTTGAAACTTTTTTTTAGTTTTGAAAATTTAAATATTTACATAGTTGAAAGTCCATCTTTATGGTTGCAAACTTAAAAAAAAAATTGGTTGGATTTCTAATTTCATGTTATTATTTACTATTAAAAACTACACAAACAAAAAATTTGCTATAATTTTTGATTCACGAGAAATTAAGTGTACAAAGTGGTAAAAATTCAAAATTTTGGTCTCGAATTGAAAAACTAAAATCCTAACCGATCTCAAAAAAATTTGTTGATTAAATTTTTCGTCCATTCTATAATAGATCTTCTTCCGCATTTTTAAATTTCGAGTTTAAAAAATTTTAGTTTTTCGACCCACCTAATGGGCAATGGGTTAAAAAATTTGTATTTCTTCATTAGAAAAAATGTTCTCCATGGATACGAAAATTATAGTCATTTTTTGTTCTATGTACAATTTTTGGAATTAAATAATAATAATAAATATATTCATCAAAAAAATGTAATTTTGTTTGAAGGCCTTTAAATCAAAATTTTACAATTGCATGTTAAAAATACGTTTAACGTTCAAATGTAAATTGTTTGACTATTGAAACTTTTATTATTTTAAAAGATTTTAAATGAATACAAAATAATTTTGAATATTTTAATTTATAATTATATGTTCATCTTTTTGAACGGTTTCAATTTAAGGGCATGTGTTCCTTTCCATGTGAGTTAGATTATAAAAACTTTTTGCTACAAATAATGAATAGTTTTTACTGAAACTTTGGAGAATGTTAAATAACATTTTTATTTATTTATTTTTCAAAAAAATTCTTGTGACAAGCGTACACTTTTTCATGTTCATTATCACTTCCCGAAATTTTAGGGAAAAATATTCAATGTAAGGAACTGTCTGCTGAATATAAAATAATTTTTTTATTGTTGCAGTCCAAATTTATTATTTTTTATGGATTTCGTGATAAACGAACGCATTTCATCACTGAGTGTCGAATATTGTTTGCTTATATAATAACATGCCATGATTTTCAAAATTTTAATGTCACATTACAGCTTATTCATTCCTAGAAAAATTATTTTCTTTAGGTTACTCATACTTTAAATATATAGATATATATATACATATATAACTTACCAACAAATTTGGTTTCTTCTACACTCGAGAAAATTGAAAAATGAAGTTATTAACTATTTAAATAAATGGACATTTTTTCTGTTCAAAAAACAAACATTAAGGGTGTTGAATCCAAGTTTAAACTTCAAAATTCGATTTCTTCATTTTACTTAAAAAATATTGTAATTCGATATTTTTTTCGCTCTATGTATATCTTTACTTTTATTTAAAAATTGAATAACGCATCAAGCAAAAAAATTTATAATTTTAATATTTATTGAGTAAAATGAGGAAATGCAATTTGGAGACAAGAATCTGGATCCAACACTCTTAAACTTTTGATGAATTATTTGTGTAATCTTCTGTAAATAAATAATAATAGAGAAACTACTGGAAACCAAATTTGTTGGTCAATTGCCTGAATGCTGGGACAGGGTACCCCTGCGGGCATGTGCCATGCACTTGCGCCACCCGAGAGCTTTTCATTGTGTCGGTTTTCCTATCACTTGCGTCTGCTTAGATCGACCTAAATGGGAGAAACGTCCTCATAAATTTAAAGTTTTACTTCAGTATATCAAAGTGATCAGTTTCGCAAAGTTACTCGCTCGTAGAGATTTCCAGAAAGTTATTGTATCAATCGCTTTTATTTGTTTTTTTAGATTATTTTATTTATGATCATGTATCAGTTATCCGCTCTCTACTTTACCGATTTTTTCCCCTGTAATTCCATTTTCGCATTTACTGAGTAGAAATAAAATCTCAGGGAAAAGTGCCGGTAAGGTAGGAATTGAATAACTGATATATGACCTTAAGGCCGTGTAAAACTTACCCGATCCCTACCTTACCGACATTTTTTTCTCTGCAACGCTACGACTACATTTATGGAGATATAAAATTGAAAATTTCTAAAATTAAAGAAAATATGCTAAGGTATGTTTATCTGGCCTTAAATTTTTGTAAAAATAAAAAAAAATTTGAAGAAATTTTCTTTTATATATGTCAATATTGAGAACCAGATAAATGTACCTTAATGCTTTAGCTGCAATTTTAGAAATTTTCAATTTAATATCTTAATAAATGTAGACGTAGCGTTATAGAGAAAAAAATGTCGGTAAGGTAGGGGTCGGGTAAGCCTTATGTGGCCTTAATGCTTTAACTTTAATTACAGAAATTTCCAATTTGATAACTCAATAAATTTAGACGTTGCAAAGAAAAAAATGTCGATAAGATAGGGAACGGATAAGTAATACATGGACTTAAAAAACATAAATAATAAATCTATTCAACAAATATTCAATTTCTGTATCTGTCTCCACATATCTGCTTCTCTGTATAGCAAGTTGAGACTGTTTAAATTTTTTAAAAAGTTATTATCCTTTGAGTTCAATAAAAGTCTTGTATTTCTTTCAATTCTTTTAAATTTCTTTGAATACACCTTAAATTTTTTAGAAGTTACCTTAAATGTCCTTGAAATGTTTTTTAAAATACTTTTTAATTTACTTTGAAAGCTATTGCACTAAATCTGAGATCCTTTAAATTCATTTTACATGAATTTTTTTGACTTTATATTGTGGTCCTCACAATTACTTGTGAAATCCTCTGAATTCCTTTGAAACCCTTTAAATTTCCTTTAATTGTTTTCAATTATTTTGAATTCAACTTAAAGTGAATTCCTCCAATTTTTATGTATTTATTTCAAGTCACCTTGAATACCTATGAATTATTCTGAATTTCTTTGAGTTTAACTTTAATTCCTTTGAATTCATCTTCAATTTTTTTCAATTCTTGGGAATTTTTTTCAATTTACCTTCAATTCCTTTTAATTTTTTTGAATTCTATTGAGTTTATTTTTAATTCCCTTGAATGGTTTCCAGTTCTGTTAAAATCACCCTGAAATTACAAAAAAATAGTGTGAAATTTATCTCGAAATCATTTGAATGAAAAAAATAATCTCAAACTCCTTTAAATTCGTTTGAATCCTATTGAAGTCGCCTTAAATTCTTTTGAATTCTTTTTTAATTTCTTTATATTCTTTCTTAATTGATTTGGAAACGCCCTGAATTTATCTTGAAATACTTTAAATTTATTTGAATGCCCTTAAATTTCCTTGAATTAAAAATTATTTAATTTTATTTAATATTTTTAGAACAGTCACAACTATATTAAATAGATTCCCTGTATATAATGTTGCTCCTTCAAATTAAAGTCCCTAGGTTTAATTTATCGGATGTTAATCCATCGACATGTTTTCCAAAAAGTCCGACCTGTATTACTATTTATTATACAATATTTTTTTCACAAAAAAGAAACTATAATTTAAATGACGATATTCTTTCTGGAAAGATTTGCGAAATAGTTTATTAATAGGATGCCATTAAATCACTTCCAATTGCTGGTCATTTGTCTATTTGTCACTCGTTCAACGATCACTTAGTTAGCTGGCTTATCCTTTCTTTTTGTTGTTCTCGATTTCTCCACTCTTCTTCTTAAATGACCACGAAGAAGGTAAGTTCCTATAACATGAAAAAATTCAGCCACGTGCGACCTTTGGAATTTTTTTATTGCCATTTTCTGTACGCTTTGCTATCAGAGAACAATTGAGGCATCTTCTACTAAGAGGGATGAGCTAGCTTTTTTATCAACAGCTCAGGTACTTTCTTCTTTAAAGAGTAGAATGCAATTAAACAGTCTCAATTCCTTTTTCAAAGTTATTTATTATATATTCTCAGTATTAAATAGCAGTTTACTATTTTTCTTGAAGGACTGGCTTGAATTGACGGCTTCTCTTTTTTATGGAAATTCCTAAATATCGATTTACGAATTCTTTTTTTTTTTTGTCACTGAAGGATAAACTTTCACTGTGTTTATATCAATTTTTCCATAAAATCAGTTTACAAAGACGTGAAAAAAGAATAAGGCCGTAAAAGAACAGATTTCAAACAACATGAATTTTTTACTGCAGATTCTCTTTCAGTTATTAAAATTAGAAAATGTTTCGAAACCTTCCCAATTCTCATGTTTGAAAAACATAGTCAATTTTTTTTTCTCATGATACAATCTTTAGAGCCCGTCGGAAGTGCCAGACCAAAATTTCCATCGCTGGCAAATTCGCAGACATTTATAGCTTCATTTGGCGGTACGATGACTCTGCTTTGTCCTGCACAAGGATTTCCTGTTCCATCACACAGGTAAATTAAAAAATCCGGTGTCTAAAGTTCATAAACAATTGCCTTCACGTTTTATTAGCCAACCTTCAACTTTAGATATATTGGTAGGTAGATTGCTCTAAAACTATCAAATTACTTGAATTCAGTTTAAACGTCTATATACTTTTATTATGATATCCTACATAAAAAAACATTAAATTTCCAATAAAATCCTAGTTGCAGTTACACTAAAGTACCAAGTATGAAAAAAATTAGTAAATAATTAGTACTTTTACTGTAAAATAATACTGTGCTTCCTTAAGACTCGTAGTAAACTACTGCGCATCTTTAAAACAGATAAATCACTACTGCGCACGCAAAAGACATGCAGAACACTACTGCGCATCATTAAAACCCATAGAATGTTACTGCGCATCCAAAACACCCATAGGACAGAACTGAATGTCTAAAAGACCTGTGAAACACTACTGCGCATCATTTAAAACCACAGAATATTACTGCGCATCCCAAACACCTGTAGAACAGAACTGAATATCTAAAAGACCTGTAAAACACTACTACGCATCCCTAAAAGCCTCTATTGGAAGTAAAGAGATGGAAATCCTATCTATTTCAATCACTGATAACTACTATCTCTTTTAATCCCCACTTCCCTATTCCTTCCTATCTCTTGCTTATGCTTGTCTATCCCTTTTCATCTCCTTGTCGATCTTAACTTTCAATGTATGGTTCTCTATTCCATTCTGTCTCCATTTCAATTCACATCTACAATCACCCTTCGCGCATATATATTTAAATCCCCACTTCTCTATTCCTTCCCACCTGTCATCTATTTTTGTCTATCCTTTTCTTTCTCAATTCGATTTTATCTCTCTCAATTCCCACTTTTCTGTTCTTTTCTATCTCTCGTCTATTCTTGTCTATCTGTTTCCATCACCTTATCAATATTAATTCGTTCCTATCTCTTTCAATCCCCACATCTCTATTCCTTTCTATCTCTCCCCTATTCTCGTCTATACCTTTCTATCTTCTTGTCGATCAAAATTCGCTTCTATCTCTTTTAATCCCCACTTTTCTATCCCTTTTAAACTTGAAACTTATGACTATCTCTTTCTACCTCCTTGTAAATCACAATTCTCTGCTAACTTTTTCAATTCCTACTTCTCTATTCCTTGCCATTTTTTGTCTATTCTTGTCTATCCCTTTATATCTCCTTGTCAATTACCGTTCGCTCCCATCTTTTTCAATCCAAACTTTTTTTATTCCTTCTTATCTCTCGTCTATTCTTGTCTATCTCCTTACTAATTTCAATTCACTCATAACTCTTTCAAACTCCACTTCTTTATTCCTCCCTACCTTTCGACTATTCTATACCTTTCTATCTCCTTGTCAATCAAAACTCGCTTCTATATCTATCAATTTCTTATTTTCTATCCCTCTCTATCTCTCGCCTATCTCCATCTATCTTTATCTTTCTATTTTCTAGTAAATCGAAATTCACTCCTATGTGTTTCATTACGCTATCAATCCCTTGACTTCTATCCCAATCTATTTCTAAACCTATCTCTTTCAATGCCTAACGATGCGCTGTAGTGTTCTATGTGCCGCAATGGTGCGCAGTAATAATCTAAGGGCCTAAATTGTGCGTAGTAGTAATCTGAGGGTCTAAATGGTGCGCAGTAGTAATCTGTGAGCCTTAGGGATGCGCAGTAGTATTCTATTGGTCCAAACGATGCGCTGTAGTTTTCTATGTGCCGCAATGGTGCGCAATAATAATCTAAGGGCCTAAATGGTGCGCAGTAGTAATCTGTGAGTCACAGGGATGTGCAGTAGCATTATATTGGCCACAATGGTGTGCAGTAGTAATCTATGGTTCTAAATGATGCACACTAGTAATCTGTGAACAATAGTATCGTGTGAGTCTAAAAGGTGCGCTGTAGTGTTATAAAAGTCTTAGGGATGCGCAGTAGTATTTTGTGAGTTTTGAGGATGTGCAATAGTAATTTATTCGTCTTAAAGATGCGCAGTAGTACACTACAAGTCTTACCGATGCACAGTACAGCAGTATAACTATCTAGAGGGAGTAATAATTTAATACTGATTTGTCTCATATCCGGTACTATAGTTAGACTGTACTTAGAATCCTTACATTTACATAAAATTAGAGTTTTTATACTCTGGAGCCTCATTAGGATCTCTATAATATTTGGACTTTCTACACAAAATAAGGAAATAAATTTCTGAATACTGAAGAGTAGGAAAATAGATTTCTGGTCCGATTTCAAATTTTCTTATCTTTTAAAGGCAGTGCAAACTTGCTTCAGATATATTAGGTCGGTGTTTAGTGTTCTTCGTTAAATTATCCAAAAATCGAAAGACAAAAATGTTAATCATGTATAAAATGATTATTTGATTAATCCCTTTCTTCGATTTAGAATATTTCCACACATGAAGTGAATAGATTACATTCTTCAAGATACTGAAAATGTAGGAAGGTCTTATTGACCGGAAGTTTTAGTCGCTGAAAAGGAAGAAGATATGACATTGTAAAGCTTCACTAATTAAGTTTTAAATACTGGGGTGTCTGTGCCAATTCTATTTACCAGATAATTTTAATGATAAACGCACGTTTCAAAGGTTTGTCATTGTTTCTTTCGTGATAATCTGTAGAGCCTGTCGGAAGTGCAAGACCAAAATTTCCATCCTTGGCCGATTCGCAGACTTTTAAAGCTTCACTGGGCGGTGCAATGACTCTTCTTTGCCCAGCTCAAGGATTTCCTGTTCCGTCACACAGGTAAATTAAAATATTCATTGTCTACAATTTTTTTTCGAGTCTTTAAATAGCCAAATCTCAGTATTAGGTAGGTGGGTTACAAGTCTTATATGAAACACTTGTTGTTGGCAATGATTTGCATGAAATATAAATGGTTTGAACGCCTTTTATACATATATAAGTAAGGATGAATCTTTAGTCATAGGTTTTATTTTCACTATTGCTTCTTCAGTCTAGAAAAATTTCTATTGGTTTATACAGAGTAGTTTTCTTAATCGAATTCTCGTTTCAATACTTTTATCTGATATCAGAGTTTCAGAGAATTTTCACGATTACCCTGTCCCAGAATTACCTTGTCGAGAATTGGAGTGAAACGATTTCCGACGAATCCTTCTGATTCACAGAACCGGTTGGCTTTACAAGACCCAAATTTCCAACAATAGATAAAAGTCACACTTTTGATGTACTCAAGAACCAAGCTCTTCAAATCTTCTGCCCTGCACAGTCATACCCTGTCCCACACTTCAAGTAAATGGACAAAACGGCATGAAAAATTATTATGATTATAAATATAGAGCTTTCCGGAGAATTGGACCTTCTAGTTAGCTATTTTCTTGCTTTTCTGTTTCTTCATTTAAATGATTTAGAACCGGTGTCCAGCACGAAACCAAAAATGACCGCCATGGACGTCAAATCAATTAATCCCACTTTGGCATTAGCACAGACGACGGCTCTACTTTGTCCTGTGCAGGGATTTCCTATGCCAGCATTCAGGTAAAAGGGAAATTCCTCGCAAAACTTATTTTCTGATATTTCCTAGCGTGACAAGTATTTTTAGTGTTACTTTTGAATGGGAAATCCTACAATCACCCTTGTATCTACTTGTGAGCGATATTCTATGTACGGTCGAGCCGATTGCATTGTTACCCCTTCGCTACAGTTTTCTTACTCTGGAAATTTGAGAGGAATGATTTACGACTCGATTTAAAGAATATCGAAGATATTCAGAAGATTTTTAATGTATTTAGAAGTTACACGGAGAAAAAAATCAGATTCTTGTAGTATGCTAGGCTCTTTCTTTTATAGCATGGGACTTAATGTACGAAATTGATATGAAATTAAACATTTTTAGCATGAAATGTTTTATACACGAAGTAATAGTAAGGAGTAGTATCTCTGGGAGTGGGAGTAGGACAAATCCACCTCCAATAATTGTGACAGGAATAAATTTTCACAATATTTGTCATGCGCGTTGATGTTTTCGTGTCATGTGATATTCCCCCTCTATGCTATCAGAAATGCTATACATCCTATATATATTCTGAAGCATTTTGAGGTTATGTTTGGTTATGTTATGAAGTTATGTTTATGTTTGGAGGTTATGTTATCTTTTTCATTAGGACTCTTTTTTGGGATTGGAGTTACTAGTTCCAGTATCGCAATTGCGTATAAAATACTTCATAACTACAAAAAATCATGCGACAAGACAAAAGTGCAAAATTCAAACGAATTCAAACTATCGCATGACAAATATTGTGAAAATTTATTCCTGTCATAATTATTGGAAGGTTTCTTATATATATATTTTCACTTACTTTAAATTCTTTAGACTTCATCATAAATTTTTTGAAATTAACCTTGAATTTTTTAAAATTTTAACTTGAATTCTGTTAAGGGTGTTGGAGCGCTTTGAAAAAAAAAAATTTTTATGTAGAATCAGTCAAATTCCCACCTCACTTCGATAAATATATGGTAAAATTGAAAAAATGCACTGTTTTACAGGTCCTTTCATCGAGATGGGATTCTCGATGGCAGAAGAGGCGGTTAGTGTTTCTTTTTGAGAAAAAGACTATAGTTTTGTTTAAAAAGGAGATTGGAGATATTAGAAAAAAGAAGGGTGCAGACAATATTTTAGAGAGAGTAGGCATTACTTACATATATCAAAATCCTTTTTTTCTCGCACAATAGGTAAATCACTGCACTGGCAGGGAGACACAAACACTCGGAATTTTTTTCTTCAATAAATGCACTCACAATTACCTAACAAAGCTGTCTAAATAATTATGCAGACAAGATTTTGCAGATGTAAAGAAGAGAAGAATAATGTCCCTTCCTCTCCTCTTGTTCCTGTTGACACTTTACTATAGCGGAAATGTTGTACGACGCACGCGTCAAGTCCGACGAAGCACATTGGAGATTCTGTCGGTATGTAGTTGTCCATATCGACGTTTGCCGGGTATTTCAAATTTCAATTAAAAATTAATGTTAGAAATACAATTTACTTTATTTTGTTTTCCAAATAAATCGAGAATAAAATGAAAGAACTAACAAATTATATATGATAATAATAATTTTTGCAAACATTATACTAAAAATCTGCCCGCTTCGCTCGCAAAAATGAGCGCGCCTACGGCGCGCGGGGGGTCGAATATAGTTCGGTCGTCGCACTTCGCGCTGTGAAATATATACACGTCGCGCTTCGCGCTCCGTGTTGCGCGCTTCGCGCGCTTGTGCCCTTCGTGAAACTTGCGCTTTACAGGACGCTTGATCCTATATGTTTTTTTTTAAATTTAATTAAATGAAATTTAAATTAAATTAAATTAAATTACTGCTTTGAATGCAAAAGTTAACTAATTTACTTAAGGTTCTATCGACCTTAAGGAGCACATTCTCATCAGGGCACTCGCGCTTCGCGCTCGGCTCTGTTTAACAATATTTTTCACGATTAAAACGAAAACTACTCATCCTATTGAAAAATGGTCAAAAGAGAACTTGTAGATCTTTTTAAGACGAATAACTATGTTCCTTATAATTTTCTTTGCATCTCGCGTTATTTGGCTCAAAATTTGAATTTTCAATTTTTTAAGGAAATTCAAAAAGTTGTTATACCTTTCCTATAGGGTGTTCAAAAAGAAACATTTTATATCTTTAGACTTTTTTTCATATCGTGCGTTGTTTGGCTTCTAATTTAAGTTTTCTTTCATTTTTTTGGATATTCAAAATTTTATAAGTCATTCAATTTTTTTTTTTATCCAAAAAAGTCATAAAGAAAAATTGTTCGACTTTTTGAGTACTACGAACGTACGTCATTAGAATTTTTAGATTAAAAAAAAGTGGTTTCAAAATTTTTCAAAATGCTCCCACTTTTTGAATTTTTATCCAAAATGGCTGGCCAACGAACTTGATCTTCATTTTAGGACACTTAAAGAGTATACCAAAGGACAATCCAATCTGTCAATTCTTTCGAAAGTTATCGTGCTCACAAACTAAAATATACAGACACACACACACACACACACACACACACACACACACACACACACACACACACACACACACACACACACATTCGTAAAAACATGTTTTTCGGGTTCAGGGGGTCCCAAAACGTGGACATTTGACAAAAACTGGGTGGGTCAAATTTTACACAAATCTAATACCTTCTCTGATGAAAATGTAAAAACAGCTAAAAAATTCCATAATGATATTTATTTGGAAAAGTGACGAACAATTTTCTTGTTCATTTTTCGTGTGCTGTTCAGAAAATTAATATTATTTTTGAATACCGTGAAGAGTACAATTATTTAGCAATCTTTTAAATTTTGTTATATATTTATAACAAAAGAAAAATCTGCCCGCTTCGCGGGCACATTCTCATCGCGCGCTTCGCGCTCCGTGTTGCGAGCTTCGCGCGCTTGTGCCCTTAGTGAAGCTTGCCCTTTACAGGATGCTTAAAGATATATGTTTTTTTTAATTTAATTAAATTACATAATTTATATTTTTATATTTTAATTTATTTTTATATATTTGTAATTTATATTTTTAAAAATTTAATTAAATTAAATTAAATTACAGCTTTGAATGCAAAATTTAACTAATTTACTTAAGGTTCTATCGACCTTAAGGAGCACATTCTCATCAGGGCACTCGCGCTTCGCGCTCGATATTTGATTTAAACCTGGCGCTCCGCGCTCGGCTCTGTTTAACAATATTTTTCACGATTAAAACGAAAACTACTCATCCTATTGAAAAATGGCCAAAGGAGAACTTGTAGATCTTTTTAAGGTGAATAATTATGTTTCTTATCATTTTCTCTCCATCTCGCGTTTTTTGGCTCAAAATTTGAATTTTCGATTTTTTAAGGAAATTCAAAAAGTTGTTATGCGGATCCTATAAGGCGTTCAAAAAGAAACATTTTTCATCTTTAGACTTTTTTTCATATCGTGCGTTGTTTGGCTTCTAATTTATGTTTTCTTTCATTTTTTTGGATTTTCAAAATGTTATAAGTCTTTCAATTTTTTTTTTATCCAAAAAAGTCATTAAGAAAAATTGTTCAACTTTTTGAGTACTACAAACGTACGTCATTAGAATTTTTAGATTAAAAAAAAAAGTGGTTTCAAAATTTTTCAAAATGCTCCCACTTTATGAATTTTTATCAAAAATGGTTGGCCAACGAACTTGACCTTCATTTTAGGACACTAAAAGAGTATACCAAGGGACAATCCAATCGGTCAATTCTTTCGAAAGTTATCGTGCTCACAAACTAAAAATCTACAGACACACAGACAGACAGACAGACAGACACATTCGTAAAAACACGTTTTTCGGGTTCAGGGGGTCCCAAAACGTGGACATTTGACAAAAACCTTGGGGGGGTCAAATTTTACACAAATCTAATACCTTCTCTGATGAGAATGTAATAAAGAATAATAAGTAATGAATAAAGATAAGTATGGAAGTAATAAGGGTAAGTAATGAATGCAAATGACATGCTTCATTTATTTAGAAATAATTTTGATTAACGGAAAACAAATTGCGTAAAAAATGGTTCACTGCTTTCTATTTCTTTATCGTCATACCTTTATTACTTCCATACTTATCTTTATTCATTACTTATTATTCTTTATTCTTTTGTTATAAATATATAACAAAATTTAAAAGATTGCTAAATAATTGTACTCTTCACGGTATTTAAAAATAATATTAATTTTCTGAACAGAACACGAAAAATGAACTGGAAAATTGTTCATCACTCTTCTAAATAAATATCATTATTGAATTTTTTAGTATAATGATTGCAAAAATTATTATTATCATATATAATTTGTTAATTCTTTCATTTTATTCTCGATTTATTTGGACAACAAAATAAAGTAAATTGTATTTCTAACATTAATTTTTAATTAAAATTTGAAATACCCGGCAAACGTCGATATAGCGACACAACTATATACCGACAAAATCTCCAATGTGCTTCGTCGGACTTGACGCGTGCGACGTACAACATTTCCGCTATAGTAAAGTTTCAACGGGAACACGAGGAGAGGAATAGACATTATTCTTCTCTTCTTTACATCTGCAAAATCTTGTCTGCATAATTATTTAGACAGCTTTGTTAGGTAATTGTGAGTGCATTTATTGAAGAAAGAAATTCCGAGTGTTTGTGTCTCCCTCCCAGTGCAGTGATTTACCTATTGTGCGAGAAAAAAAGGATTTTGACATATGTAAGTGATGCCTACTCTCTCTAAAATATTGTCTGCACCCTTCTTTTTTCTAATATCTCCAATCTCCTTGTTAAAGAAAACTATAGTCTTTTGCTCAAAAAGAGACACTAAGCACCTCTCCTGCCATCGAGAATCCCATCTCGATGAAAGGACCTGTAAAACAGTGCATTTTTTCAATTTTACCATATATTTATCGAAGTGAGGTGGGAAATTTGAGTGATTCCATAGATTTCACCATTTTTTTGTTTTTTTTTTTCAATTTTTTGTTCCGGCGCTTTAACACCCTTAAATTCAGTAAGAATTCTTTGGACCTCATCTTAAATTCTTTAATATTCCTTCGAATGTATAAAGCATTTCTTTCGAAATGCTTTCGAATCCTTTTTAAATTTTTAGGCAATTTTACTTTTCATTTCCTGGAATTTAACTTGATTTCTACATAATTCACTATTAATTCTCCATGTATTCTTTGAAATTCTTTGGAATTCATTTTGATTTTGTAGAATTTACCTTCAGTTTTTTGGAATTTTTCTTTGAAATCATCTAGAATTTTTTGAAATTGTCCTTGAATTATTCATATTTCAATTTGAATACTTTGAAACTCACTTTGAATTCTTGATTAATTTTTTAGAATTCCTCTCCCAAATTTATCTTAAATGATTTGGAATTCGCTTTGATTTAATTAGAACTCACTTTAAATTGTTTGGAATTAACCTTGGAATTTTTTTATTGAACTTGAATTCTATGGAATTCAGCAAGAATTCTTTGGAAATGCTTTGAATTAACCTTGAATGCTTTTGAATTCACTTTAAATTCTTCAGAGTTCATTATTAAAATTTTTTAATGGAATATTTTTGAATTCTTTGGAATTATTCTAAATTCTTTTAAATTCTTTAAAATTCTTCTGAATTATTATTGAAGTGAATTTTTAAATAGAGTTCATGAAAAATATTCATCGTCAATGATTTTTCCCGAGAAAGAAATTTAGCCAAGGGTACATTAGGGTGACTTTTTTTTTGTAAAATCTTCTGAATTGTAAATCTGTGTTGCGCGTGTTATAAATATTGACCGATATCGATTTTTTTTGCAAAATTATTTTCTTGTCAAACGTCGTCGATTATTAAATTAACACATTCGCATTTCGGATTATTGCTTGTGTGAAGTGGGAACTATTATTGAAAAAAACCTAAATTTAAAATACGTTAAATTGATTACGTATTAGTTATGCACACATTGCGAAGGATCTCTAAACGTTGAAATCTATTGGCGAATATTAGAGTCAGAAAAGCCTTAATTGTTTCCTTAGAACCAGTCTCCAGCGCAAAACCGAAACTTATGAACTTGGATATAAGAGTCGTGAGGCCAACAAGTAAATCTACAGAGATATCATTAACATGTCCGGCCCAAGGGTTCCCTGTGCCCATTACACGGTTTGTAGATGTATTTATTGCTGTCGCATCCATCCTTCTAGAATTTGGCTCTTATTTTTAGAACCCACTTCCAATACTAGACCTAAACTACCAACCAATCGAAAGGTTGAATGGGTGGACGCTTTGTCGACTAAGTCGACGAATTTAATGTGTCCATTGCAAGGTTATCCAGTTCCCATCTCGAGGTGAGGCAAAGATACAATCCTTAGTTTTTGCTAGTCTCATTTTATTAATGGCCTTTGATTTTACTTAATTAAGGGTGCCTGAGGTCTTATTTATTTCCTTTTTGCCTAAAAAATATATTTTGATTTGGTGCACGGTAACATTCTTTGTCTCAGTGAATAGGAAGTATGGCTCGTTTCTTTTTTGGTTCACAAATTGTGTAAAATTGATCTCAGGCTGGTTGAGATGTGTATTGTGTAGAGATTCTTCAATTTGATTACGGTACCGGTTTTAAATGCGTGTACATCATCAATCTGGTCTTTGCAAACGGGACTCAAGAGGGCGTTAAGTGACCGCGTATTAAGGTAAATTAGCCTGATCGAAATTGACATTGATAATCCCACGCATAAGCTATATTGCTGTATTACTATCTCGGATGCGGCGACTCAACTTTTTAAGGAGCAACCTCTTATGATTAGGAACTTTGAGCTTATTTTCCATTTATGTTCATTATTTGAGAATTGAAAGATTCATTCTTTAATCTCTACATATATAATTTTTTAAAGGTGTTTTCAAAGTACTTGCAAACACCTTCAATTTTTTTTTCACTTTTTTAATAGAATCCCTTTAAATCACTTAAAATATCTTAAAATCGTTCAAATTAGTAATCAAATGAAATTTTAACACTTTGCCGGTCAAAATAACAAATATTTTCAAAAATCGTCAAATGAGGTCTATGGAGAGGGTGTAATCAATCACACTGCTCACTAGGGATGTTCGATTCTGATTCAATTCTTTGAAGACAGATCTTTTTCGGCAAAAAAACCGATCTTTTGAATCGATTCTCTACTAAGTTGATTCTTTTGAGAATTGATTCTCTTGCCTTAGAAGAAAAAGAAGAACTGGGTTCTCACTCAAGTTCAAGTGCTCTATTTTTAGTTTTTCCTTGCTTACTTAATTTCAAGTTTTCAATTGTTTTTTCTCTTTTTGATCATAATACCAAAAATGTAATAACAAATTACTCAATTATTGAAAGTGAAAAATTATTGATGTCTTAAATTAACTTTTTGTATGCGTAAAAAAGAGATAGGAGTAATTTTAATTCAGAGGGAGATAGAAAGAGATAGAATGGAATAGGAGAGAGATAAGTAGAGATAGACAAATGCGGAGATTAAAAGAGATAAAAGCGAATTGAGATTGACAAGGAGATAGAAAGAGATAGACAGGTATATACAAATAAAAAGAGATAGAGAAATGGGTATTGAAAGAGATAGGCGTTGATGTGGATTGAGATAGAAAGATATGGACGGAAATAATTTTTGAGAATATATAAAGGAATTTGTAAAAAAAATTTTGGCTCTTAAGAAGAGCCGAAAAATAATTAACATTAAAAATCTTTAAAATTTTCATAAAATAAAAACATTTTTACAGACTATAAAAGGTTTAAAAACTGTCGAATCATACTTTAGAACATTTAAAGAAAAGTTCAAGAAAATATATAAAATTTCGAGAAATTACTTTCAACTTCCTTAAATTCTTTTCAAGTGTTAAAATCTTTTGAAATATTTTTAAATTTTCTCAAGAATCTTACGAAATTTTTATGAAATTTAAAACTTTTAAAATCCCCAAAAATCTGTTCTATTGGATATTTGGACATAAAATAACGAAATAAAAAATTTTTCGAATTATGAAGAGTTCGACTTTGAATGCTTTAATGTTAAGTAAAATATCGAATATATCAAACAGAAAATTTTTTAGCATTGAGAGCTTGTACTCTTGCACTACAACTACGAGAAAATTTGGAAATGACCAGGAATTATTTTGTTGAATTTTAGTTGCCACCCTCCAATTAACTTTCTTCTTTGAATTTAAGCAGTTAATCCAAGTTTTAGGAATCGTAAATCGACTCAAGGAGATTGTTCT
Organism: Synergus gifuensis; assembly: GCA_904066015.1. Taxonomy (NCBI): domain Eukaryota; kingdom Metazoa; phylum Arthropoda; class Insecta; order Hymenoptera; family Cynipidae; genus Synergus; species Synergus gifuensis. Next base: position 152,860 of record CAJFCO010000381.1, read on the forward strand.
AAAATATTGTTGAAATATATTTTATAGATTGAAAAAAAGAAAATAGAAATTATCTTCGCAGAGTAGTGAAGCAAACAGATTGAAAATTTCAGAACCAATTAGTACGAGGTCGCCCAAGTTCTCTTCGGACGATCTGAGTCGAACCATCCGAAGATCCCAGGGACAACCGGTGACAATGTTTTGCGAAGCTCAGGGCAGCCCTGTCCCGACAACTAGGTAAAATTCATCTAATTTTATAACATCGGCTTCTCTGTTGTTTCTTTTCCATTCTCGTAGAACCTGTCGGAAGCAAAGCCCCAGCTTTTGCCGGAGACGCTACCATAAATCTCTTAATTAGAAAAACAAGTGCCGATATTGCTCTTCCATGCAACGCGCAGGCTCATCCAATTCCTGTTATGAGGTATTATTTTTAACACCTCGTTAGGGGTTGCTTTTTTTGAATGTTATCTATAATTGACTCCTGCTAATCATACTTCTCACTATTCGTACTCTTCAGTAGTCTTACTTCCCTCATCATAAGTGTATTTCCAATAGACGTTTTTGCAGTTCGAACAAATTACCTGTCACTTTTTCGTATTTGAAATAAAATTCGTTCCAATTAGGTTTCTAAACAACTAGCCTTCATCTTCTATTTTTACGTTACCTTTCATTCTCTGCGCCATTTTGAATCTTAGAGGCCAGTTTTCATGAGATACATACACTCGGGTCTCTCAAATGTCAATAAATTCAAGACAGAGGTTCTCTCAAATGTCAAGAAATTTCCCTATCCCTGCTGGAAGTGAAGAAATAAAAATCATATCCCTTTCTATTTCCTTCTATCTCTCGCCTATCCCCTCTATCTCTTTCTATCCATTTCAATCCACATTCACACTTATCGCTTTGAATCTCCTCTTTTCTATCCCTTTCTATCTTTTGTCTATCTCCGCCTATATATTTCTATCCCTTGTCTATCTCCGCCTATCTGTTTCTATTTCTTGCTTATCTCCATCTATCTCTTTCTATCTCAATCTCAATCCACAACAACGTCTTTTTTTCAATCTCCACTTCTATATCTCTTTCTATCTCTGTATATACCAGTCTATCCCTTTCTATGCTCTTTTCAATCTTAATTCGCTTTTATTTCGTTTAATCATCAGTTCTCTATCCCTTTCTATCTCCATTTTAATCCACATTCACACTTATCTTTTTGAATCTTCTCTTTTCTATCCCTTTTTATTTCTTGTCTATTTCCATTTTTCTTTAGAAATA
>CAJFCO010000381.1:154507-186133 GCA_904066015.1 Synergus gifuensis
AAACATAGCAGTAAATTTTGATTGACAAGGAAATAGGAAGAGATAGATGAGGATAGGGGAAAGATTGAAAGGGACAGAAGATAAGAGTGAATTGAGATTGAGAAGGAGACAGAAAGGCATAGACTAGAATATGCGAAAAATAGGAAGGAATATAGATGTGGCGATTGAAAGTGATAGGCGTAGATGTGGATTGATAAGAAGATAGAAAGGGATAGACAGGTATATACAGAGATAGAAGGAGATAGAGAAGTAGGGATTAAAAGATATAGGAGAGATCGGCGATTGCCAAGGACATAGAAAGAGATAGATGAGGATGGAAAAAGATAGAAAGAGATAGAGAAGTGGAAATTGAAAGAGATAGGTGTTGATGTAGATTGAGATGGAGATAGAAAGGGATAGAAATTAGGAGATTTAAAGAGATAAGCGTGGATGCGGATTGACACGGGGATAGAAAGAGATAGGGGGGATAGGCGAGAGACACAAAGGGATAAACAATCCTAATCCCTTTCTATCTTAGTGATCGAAGGAGATAGGAAGGGATAGGATTTATATCTCTTTACTTCCAGCATGGTTGGACAGAAAACTCGATGCACGCGGGTTTGCATCCCTGTAGATGCGGATTTTTCAGCGTTATATACATTAGAGGTATGATTAGAATAATATGTATGTACAAAATATTGTAGTTATAAAATTATTATGTATGTTTAAAATATGAAGGTTAATATAATAAGTTAATAAAAGAGAGATAGCCTTGGGGATAGAAAGAGATACAAATTTCTAACAAGAGAGATAGAATTAGGGATAGAAAGGGATAACATATTTTTGCGAATAGATAGACTAAGAGGTATACATTACCAGAAATAGAGATAGACTAGGGGATAGGAAGAGATAGATATTACCAGAAAGAGATAGACTGAGGGATAGGAATAGATAGGATATTATCAGACACAGGGATAGACTGAGAGATAGGAAGAGATAGATATCACCGGATACGGGGATACAATGTTGGATAGAAAGGGATAGCGTTTTGGGGATGCAAAATGAATTCTTGGAAGAGATAGAAAAGTTCTATCTCTTTCTATCTCCAAATTTCCATCTCTTTCTATCTCTTTACTTCCAGCAGGGAATAGAAAAGTAGGTATTGAAAGAGATAAGAACGAATTGAGATTGACAAGGAGATAGAAAGAGATAGAGGTTAGAATTGAAAGAGGTAAGAGTGAACAGTAATTGATGAGGAGATAGAAAATGGTAAAATGATAGTGAGAAGAAATTGAGAAGAAGATAGAAAGAGATAGACAGGTATAGACGGGAGATAAAAAGGGATATAGAAGTGAGGTTTGAAAAAAATAATAAGAGCGATGTTGAATAACAAGGAGATAGAAAGACATAGATTATAATATACGTGAGATAAGGATATGCGGATTGAAAGAGATAGGCGTGGTTGTGGATTGAAATCAATATAGAAAGAAATAGAGAAGTGGGTATTGAAAGCGATAGAAGTGAGGATTGAAAGATATAGGAGCAAACGTTGATTGATAAGGAGGTAGAAAGAGATATACAGGAATAGACAAGAGATTGAAGGATATAGAGATGTGGACATTGAAAGAGACAGGTGTGGATGTAGATTGAGACAAAGATAGAAAGAGATAGGCGGGAATAGAAAAGGGGAGATGAAAAGAGATCTCTTTTCTTCCAGCAGAAATGTGTTGGATGTCAATTTGTGGAAAAATGGTCTGTTTTAATATGTTGCGTTTTTAATTTTTGCAGAGTTGGGTTGTAACACTGACATAGTATGAAAGATTTTTAGGAAAAACGGAAAGGCTTGTCTAATAAATATTATGAACCTAACTAGAAAGAAGAGCTTTTATAAATTTTATTTTAGATACGGAATAGTGACAGGTAAATTACCCGAACTGCAGATATGTCTTTTTTACCATTTGCACGGTAGAGTAGGTGATAGAATTTAGCTAGAGTACAATTATGGCAGGAGTCGACTGTATTTAATCAAATAATCTCAAATTAATTGGAAACCACCTTCTTCGAATGTTATATATAAATTATATGCATACAATCTTAAGATTGAAGAAGGTAAGGATTTAGGTATCATTCTTGCAAGAGAACCCAGTCCCGATTCAGGTACATAAAAATGTCAAATCAAATGTAACTCTATCTTTACGTCTGGGCTTCTTCTTTTTGCTATGATCGTAGAACCTGTAGGAAGTAAGGTACCCGCACTTCTTGGAGATGCTAAATTATTTGTAATTGTACGAAGTGAACATTCCGACATCAGCCTATTGTGTAATGCACAGGCATATCCTGTTCCCATGACCAGGTAACAATCAATATTTTAAATTTACAATTTGCATGTGTCAAAGTAATCTGCATTAAAAAAGTACATATAATTACTAATTGGGTGGTCGCAAGTTAGGGGACATCTGAAAATCATGGAAAATTCAGAGATTTTTAAACGATAAACTTTATAAAATTATTCAGAATAATGTGTATCTTTCTATAGAATCAAAAATTCTGGAAAAATAAAAATAAAAATGCAGCTCTCGAATAAGTGGCAATAGTGATGGAACATCGAAACCAAAATATTGATATATCGAAAAAGTGATATCGACGTTAAAAAATAATATCAATATCAGAAATTTATTTTTCTGGATGTCCTTACTGTTACTCTCTTTTCCAATACCTTTACAAATATTACTATCGAAGCTTTCTATCAACATTTTGGATATTTTCGATATAGACATCCCATCACTAATTGTAAGTGATAAGCTGATTTCGCATCTATTATCGATTGTTGATTCTGCCTTCTCTCTCCTAACGGCAATTTGTTCTTCCAAAAGGGAACCCTGTCTCATCAAAGTAAAACTTCTACTCCTTGTAATTTCTTTTCCTGCTCACTTAACAATTTTTCTAAACTTCTAATTTCTTCAACTTGTAAAGAACCTGTGGGAAGCAAAGCTCCGGCGCTTGATGCCGACGCGAAACTTTCACTATTGGTGAGAAGAACAGGCACAGACATCAGTCTTCCTTGTAATGCACAAGCACATCCCATTCCCGTAACCAGGTACTTAAACTGTTGATAGAGCTCATATCTCGGTACTTAAAGGTTTTAATAGGCTATAAGACTTTAAGTCAAATCTTTATAACTATAAGGCTATAACATACCTCCTTCACTGGTCGCATTTCTCATCATATTTGACACGAGTACATGAAATTTATTGAATTGGGAAGTGTATTAATCTTAATCGTCAAATAAACAGTAGCTTAATAGTCGCACTTCAGCGATAAAGCTAACTATTTGTATTTAAAGCCACGTGTTATCCTGTTCAAAGTAAAAAGATAGAAAAGGATAGCAATTTTTGGATAGAAAAGGATAGAGATTTTCTATCCCTCGCAAGTGTACACTTTGCATCTATGAAACGCTATCTTTTTCAATCTTTGTGTGTATCTATCGTTTTCACTAGGCTCTATCTTTTTTTTATCTTTTTCAATCTCTTTGTTAAATTCATAACTTATATCTTAAATCTCCTCATTTATTTCGCGGCTATCCATCTCTATCCCTTTCAATATCTTTGTCAGTATAATCACTAACCGATATTGAAATGGATAGACTTGATAGTATACTTCAAAAGCGATAGAGAAGGATTGAAATTATTATAGGCGAATAGATGTGGATATAAAGGTATGGATTGAAAAGGATTGAGATGATTAGATTAAGGATAGACACGAATAAAAATGTAGTGATTGAAAAGGATACACTTAAAATACACTTCAAGAGAGATAGGAAAGGATTGAAATGACTATACAAGGATAGATATAAATAGAAAGATAAATATTGAAATGGATAGACTTGATAGTATGCTACAAAAAAGAATAGAAAAAGATTGAGATGATTATATTAAGGATAGACATGGATAGAAATGTAGTGGTTGGAAAGGATAGGCTTGGTAATATACATCAAAAGAGATAGGAAAGGATTGAAAAGATTATATAAGGTTAAAGATGTATAGGAATGGTAAAGATTGAAATGATTATACAAGGATAGATCTGCATAGATTAGTAGAAATTGAAAAGGATAAGCGTGTAAAAGAGATAGGCAAGGATTCAAGTGATTAGATCAGGGATAGACATGGATAGAAAAGTAGGGATTGAAAAAGATAGGCGTTGCTATAGATTGCGAAAAGGATAGAAAAGGATTAGTGTGGATAGGCGGAGAATAAAGAAAGATTGGCGTGGATAGATGGAGGATAGTAAATTATTGGCAAAGATAGACGAAGGATACAGAAAGATAGAAATATTGAGATTCAAAAGGAAAGGGATTATTTTAAATTAGAAAAGATATTGAAAAAGATTCAAATAGATAGACTTTCTATCTTTTTACTTCCAACAGGTTACTTATCCGATTCCTACCTTACCGACATTTTTTCTCTGCAACGTTACTTCTAAATTTATTGAGATATCAAATTGAAAAATTATAAAATTAAAGAAAATATGCTGAGGTACGTTTATCTAATCCTAAATTTTTATTGAAGTAAAAAAGTTTTTCAAAACAATTTTTGTTTTATAAATGTAAATATTTAGGACCAGATATAGAAATTTTCAATTTAATATTATATAACTTTCCAAACTATTATAATTCAAGTTTATGAGATATATACTTTGTTTTATGAATTGATTCTTTTTTTTGATTAGCCCATCCACTACTTTTATTTGATTTCCTCAAATACTAAGTTAAAGATGTAAATTTTCATGAAAAATTCGTTCGATTAAAATTTTTACGAAATAGAAATCTGGTGTAAATTCGCTCTTGATATATTTTGAAAAATTTTGAAATATTTTCGAATCTTGAAATTCTTTAAAATTCCTTAAAGGTGTTGGAACCAGGTTCTAATCTAAAAATTCGATTTTTTCATTTTACTCAATAAATATTAAGTTTGGAATTTTTTTCCCTCTGTAGACTTAATATAATAAATTTTTAACTAGAATTATGCGCACAGAGCGAGAAAATATCTAACTCAAATATTTTTTAAGTAAAATGAAAATATTGAATTTTGAAATTGGATTTTGAATTCTTCGTTTTATGCAAAAAGTATCGAAACTAAATATCTTTTCGCTCTATATGCAGTCTTATATTTGAAAAAAAGATTAGCGCTACAGAGCGAAAAAATATTTATTTATAATTTTCGTTGAGTAAAATGGAGAATCGAATTTTGAGCTTAAAACTTGAGACCAACGCCCTTAAAATCTATTTATATCTCTCAAAATCTCTTATAATATTTTGAATTCTCCTGAAGTCCTTTTTGAAATCTTTTGCTATTCCTTAAAATCTGATATTTTCTTAATATCTGATATTCCTTACAATTTATTTAAATATCTCAAAATTCATTTAAATCTCTTACAATCTCTTAAAATATTTTTAAATTCCCCAATTTTTTTTGGTATTCTTTAAAATTTCATAAAATCTTTTGAAATTCCTTAAGATCTCTTGAGATTGCTTAAATTACTCGAAAGTTTATAAAATTCCTTAAAAAACTTTTCAAATTCTTCAATATTCATTCAAAATATTTTTTTAATATCTTAAAATTTCTTGCGAAAACTTTTGAAATTCCTAAATATCTCTTCAAATGTTTGATGACCTCTAATTGACCAGAAATTGTTTTCTCAGATTAAAATGGCCATTCTTATATGCGAATAAAAGTATATGCCAATAAATAAGGCTTCAACTCAGTCATAGTAGGCGAGTAAAAATTCAACCAATAGACGAAGTGAAAAAACTGACTTCTCACTTGGAATTTAGAGAAGCAATTTCGATATAATCTCAATCTTCCTTATGATAGGTTGAAGAGGTCAGAAGAGTTGAACTGAATGTTTGAATTTACAGTTTACTTTTGTGGTGTTTAGCTTCGTTTCTAGAAAATATATCAACGTTGAATATTTTGGTATATTTTTTCCACTAGGTTTATAGAAAAGCTCTCACAAATATTATAGAAGACTATATTCTATATTCTACATTCTAGATTCTACATTCTAAATACACAAGGCCACCATCTTAATGTTGCACTCACTTTTCTTCTAACACAGAACCCGTCACTGCAAAGTCTCCGAAGTTCTCCAATGACGTGAAGAAAGCTTATTTCGACAGAGTCCTGGGTCAAGACATGAGTTTGTTTTGTCCCGCTCAGGGGTACCCCGTTCCATCTTATAGGTATATGAAATAATAAGATAAGAAAAAGTTCTACTAGATGCCTAACAATATGAACAATTGAATAGTCTAACTTTTGTCGGTACATTGGAAAACTCAAAGGTGGGTTTGCATCAGTTTGCATGTAGGATCCTATCATCACCCCTCGACACCTGATGATCTGATACATTCTTCTCAATGGTGCTTCTCTTTAGATTTCTTTAGAAAGTATCTAGATAATTTTTTGTTGTCTTTTTTGTTTGACGTCTGGGTCTTCTATCGATAGAACCTGTGGGAAGTAGAGCACCATCGGTCTTTGGCGAGAAAGGGAGTTTAATGGAAAGACGAACCGGCGTCAACATCGTAATTCCTTGTCAAGGGCAAGGTCACCCTGTTCCATCGTTCAGGTAATTCCCAGCGTCAATGCACGTTAATAAGTAATCAATAATCAACATTCAGTACTAAATAATGAATATGCTGCTATCATATCACGATTGATATTTTTAGTTCGTTACATCCTACCTCCAGCCTGCGTTTAACAGTGTCTTTACTAACAAATTATAATAATCCAATCAAGAATGTCTGCACTATTATGGAATGCATCAATTCGCACTTAATTATTAGCAAATACATTATTACATACATAAATAGATGCGGTATAGAATTACACCGGAGACCGGATTAAAGGAGTCTCAGTCGGGACCGGAGAACCATTAATTGTACCTGAAAACCCCGAGACAGCGATGTTTCAGGCATGGTCTGAAGTTGTCGTGAATCGCTTCCTATAATATATGTAACAGTAAACAGTCAGGGCTATATTCCGTATGGTCGTATTTCACTGTTCCCATCGGGGGCTCCACTCTGTATTGCGTATGCGTCGCACAAGATATCTAATTGGCTACTTTTCGCGCGAAACACTAAAAGTGAAATCTGGCGAATTGGAGTAAACTAACGAAATAATCCACTGAGGGTACTGCCCGCTTTGTGGCTATGGTACTGTGTAGGGATCTGTATTGACGAAACAACTAGTGAGTTTTCACTCTATGTTTCATCAGCCTATTTTATAATGTTCTCTACGTTATACCCACTACTCGTTCTCAGTTGATACCACGCTGGGTATAACACGTATGAACAGGCCCGCGTAACTAACGCTGTACTCTTTAATAAAGAACACTTTTTGAAGATAGTATGCCTACTTAATAGTAATAATATTACACTTGTGGGGATTTTGGATAGTAATTAAGTCCATTTTTATGATTCACTCCACTGGTGACAATAATCTGACTCCAATTTAACTTTAGAACTTAACTGGAACATTTATTGGTATAAAACTTAATACAATGTGTTACTAGATCTCCACGATCTACCAGAGTCGGCGGCCATAATTGTTCTGCCTTCTTTCTCTCTCGCTATCCGCTTGCTACCTCACTCTTAACGACGCTACTATGCGAGTCAAGTGTTCCTTCATAGGCAGACGACGGGAGAGGGTAAGACCTACTCCCTACACACTAGACTAAGTTTAGCACTTGAAATAAATTCTATACAAAACTTTCACTCAAAATATGTTCTTTATTCAAGAGCGCAGCGTCCCTTGCGCAGACCTGTCTACAAATATTACATTACACCCGACGTGGTCGGATACCAACCGAGAATAAGTAGTGGGGGGACGGTGACATAGAGAACATAGAATAGGTTGATGGTACACAGAGTGGAAACTCACTAGTCATTTCGTCGATACATCAGATCTCTACAACTGTCAAACTCGTGGCGCCCTCTATCCTTTCCCCTCGGACCCCTCATCATAAATTGATGATCTAGGAACCTGCTCTAACAATAACGGGGTTGACTGTCTCGGGGTTTCCGTGTATTTTCTGCAAATTAAAACCCGTAAATTTAAACAAATGACAACAAGCGAGACACGTATGTGTAGACAAAAATTGACGGTTTTCCCAAAATGATGCATGTGTTATTAAAAATAAGTAATTAAGCACACTGATAAGCGCAGCTTGCGGTTTGGATGTCAGCATGTTCAATGTATGGAATTGAATTGTTTGTATTTAATTATTTCCTTAAATCTCAAAAAGAACCAGTTGGTAGTAAGGCTCCTTCAATTTCGGGTGATGCTAAGCGGTGGCTACAGATTAGAAGTTCTATTGAATTCGAGATACCATGTCAAGCTCAAGGCTATCCAGTACCAGCATTCAGGTAGGGTAAAGACTAAAAAGTCTTAAGTGTTTATGCAAGTATGTGTGTTGGCAAGGGTATTTTAAAATCGTACTCTTTATTTTTTTTAAAGCTTGAGCTTTGTAGAAAGCTTAAAACTAGTGACTGACCGAATTCATTTCAAATCAGGCACGCAGTCTCGCTAACAGTCTTGACACTGATTAAATAACTTAGAGAAATTTGTGAAATTGCAACCACCACAAAGAAGGCCCATTAATATCCCTCAAATTCAAGAAAATGCCAATTAGATCAAATGGAAATTTGGAGAAATAGAAATTATGGTAAATTGTTATTCGGTCAAATGAATTTCGGTAAAATAATTCGTGAAAGTAGAATTTGGAAAATATTCATGCAGAAACAACATATTTTGTCGAAAACCAATTCTGCAAATGACCAATTCTAACTTCCGAGCTATACTGCATGCCTGATTTGAAATTAATTCGTTCTAATTAAACGTTAAAAAAATGAGTAATTAAATGAGGAATTAAGGTTCTTATAAAATAATATTAAAACCCATAATTGATAATAATTAGAGATGAATAAGCATTAGATTATTCCTCCGATTAGCTTATTCTGGATCCGCTTCCCTTAATTGATTTTAGAACCGGTGGGAGTGAAAGGACCAAAATTTTCTACTGACAATCGTATTAACTCGTTTTTGCGCGAGGCTGCGGAAACTATAACATTGGGATGTCCTGCCCAAGGGTATCCTGTTCCATCTTTTAGGTAATACTAAGAATCTGAAGGTCTATATTGAAATTGTTGATGTAGTCTATGTTGTGGCTGAGAAAGTGGTGATGGAGAAAAAATAGATCAAAGTGATTTTGGTTTAGGGAATGTGTAAGCTCTCCCTCTATGTTTAGAACCAGTAGGAGTGAAGGCACCCAAATTTTCAACTGACGATCGCGTTAATTCATTTTTACGAAATGTGGAAGAGCCCATAACTCTCAGATGTCCTGCTCAAGGGTATCCTGTACCATCGTTTAGGTAAAATTGTAAAATTGACAAGCGTTCACTTTCTTTCTGAATTGTTTCGTTTCGAATTTATTTGGTTGCTTCAGTCATCACAGGTTCAAACCTATTCACGTTTTTTCACCTACTTTTCATTTGAACTTGAATTTGAAGTGGTATACCTATGACAGTTCTGTGACGTATTTCTAGCTGCCACAGAACTGTCATAGATATACTACTAATTAAATTTTAATTTTTACGTATTTTCGGTATTTTTCACCTTTTAACCTTTTTTTCAATTGATAAAGTTAAGTCATATGAAAAATGATTGACGTTGAAGTTATGGGGTAATTCTGGATCACTTCCGGGTTGAAAAAAATTTCCAGATAATTGAAGTAGTAAGGAAAGTCAATTTTTTAAAGCTGAAAACATTTTCATTTGACACTTGCAATTTTTTAAAGTGTTATTTGAATTAAAAAATATTTTGAATTCTTTTGAATTTCTTAAAGTTTTTGAAAATCCTTTCAATCTATTTACAGAGCTTTAAATCGCTTCAAATTCTTTAAAATAATGAAAAATGTTTTAAAATCTTCTTAAATTTCTTGAAATCCCTTAAAGTTCCTTCAAATAATTAAAAATATCTTTAAATCGATTGAAATTCTTTAACAATCATTAAAATTCCTTTAAATCATTTAAAGTCTCTGCGAAATTTCTTGGTTTTCTTTAAAAATTATTTAATATGTTTAGATATCTTATGAGATTTCTTGAAGATTCTGATACTCAGTGTAATTTTTTTTAAATCCCTTCAAGTTCCTCCAAAAACTACTGAAAATTGTTTAAAATCTTTTAGATTCTGTGAAATCTCTTGAAAATTGTTGAACTCTTCTCAATTCCTTTAACATACTTCCAAATTCTTGAAAATTTTTCAGTCTCCTGGAATTCCTTAAAGTCTCTTAAAATCTCTTCAAACCTTAAAATGACTTCTAATATCTTGACATCCGACACTTGATATCGCTCCCACTTTTTCGCAAGAGCCAATCCCCGACGACCATTGGAGGGGGAACTCCCGGCCGAATCTATAAAAATCCGCGCCTAAGCGTGAATCGAGACAGTCTGTCTGCGACTCTTCTCCAGCCCAGATCTCCCTGGTTCTTCCAACCAGCGGAGTGTCTCCTCACATCCCATACATAGATGCAACCACCTTATCACTTATCGAGAACTATCATTGCGATAGCTGCTTAACCCTAACCGTCGCTACCCAAACGCGGCTGCCCATCCGATCCATAACCACGCAGTAACTCTCCTTAACCCCAAACATCCCCTATTCAACTTACCTTTAAGCGAAACAATTTCCTTACGTTTTGTAGATTTTATTTACTTGATTCCATAAATACACCGTTTTAATTTCAACTATCCATTTCTACCTATTTATTTTAACCGTAAACTCTCTTCCACTTAATTTTAACTCATACTTCGAATCTCACCCAGAATACGATATCAATTTTGAAAGCTTCATCTCCCTTCAAATTCTTCAAAATTATTAAAAATGTCAAGAATTCTTTAAAAATTTCTTAAAATCACTTTATATCTTTTAAAATACCTTAAAACTTTTTAAAATCAAATAAAAATTCTTAGAATTTTTTTTTTAATCGGTTTAAATCTCTTTCCTTTAAAGTATACTTAAACTAGCAATTATTATCCACACGTGATTAGTTTCTCGTTTTTGCACACCTTTTGCTATTAGAAAAAACAATTGAGAATTTTTAATTCTTACAATATAAAATCTTGTAATTCTTTATCTAATTTCATGAATCTTCATGAGTTTTATAAAAATTACTTTAAATGTCTTTATTATCCTTCAAAATTTGGTGAACTTCCTTTAAATTTCGTAAATTCATTTGATATTTCTTAAAATTACTCAACGTCCCCTAAAGTCCCATTAAATTTCTTAAAATTTCTAAAAATCCACTGAAATTTTGTAAAATCTATTGTATCCATTCAAAGTTTTTAAAATTACTTAATATCCCATAAAACATGGTAAAATCCAGGGTGTCTACCCACCCTGGAAAACCTGGAATTGTCAGGGAATTTTATTTTACCTGGAAAAAACCTGGAAATGTCAGGAAATTTTTTCTATAGTCAGGGAATTTCTTCAAGTATCTTAATTTTAAAAAAAAATGAATTAATCAGGGCTGTGCCGACCCGGAAACCCAAAAAGATCAGAACAGGACCAGGACTTTAATTCAAAGATATCGAGTGGCCCAGGAGTTAAAAAAATACTATAGAATATTAAAAGGAATTTTAAAAGGACTCTGCAAAACTGTAAAATATTTTAATTAATTTTGCTTCCTCATAGAGGAAGCTTTGTGGTGGTGACAAAATCCATTTTCCTAAAAAAGATTTTTTTCAACATATTTTAATGTCAATATATCTAACCTGATGTCCTGAAAAATTATCCGGGTGTGTGTGTGTGTGTGTATGGATGTATGTCACGATCCAGTAATATCTTGAAAACGCGGAGAGATAAATTGATGAAATTTTGCATAGTTATTTCATTATACACCTAGTTGAATTTCTTACAATGGTTTAACAAAATATTTAATTTTACAAGTTTTATGCACTTTTATAATTTTCTTAAAATTCATTTTTTCACTATAACTTCTCAAATAATCAAAATTCAAAGATGATGTAAGGAAAACGTAGATTCCTTGTGTCGAAACGAATCGATTGACCTATATTATTAATGCATTTCATTAAACAATAACAAAGTTATGGTTAATTGTATTTTCAAAAATTAATTTTTCGACTATAACTTTTCAAATAATCAAAATTTTGACTTGACGTATGGAAAATAAATGTTCCTTACATCGAGACGAATCGATTGGTCTATAATATTATTTCATTTCATTGAAAAATAACAAAGTTATGGTTTTATTTAATTTAAAAAAATTAGTTTTTCAGCTATAACTTCTATAATATTCAAAATTCGAAGCAGACGTAAGGAAAATAAAGGTTCCTTACGTCGAGACGAATCGATTGACCTATAAGATTAATGCATTTCATTGAAAAATAAGAAAATTGTGCTTTATTGTAATTTTTGAAAATGAATTTTTCGAATATAACTTCTCAAATAATCCAAATTTAATGTTGATGTAAAGAATAATTAATGCTTCCTCTATGAGGAAGCAAATCATATTTGCTTACAGGAAGCAAAGTGCTCATTGAATGAGCACAAGAGTTGATACAACTTCACAGCTAGTTAAGAAATTTCATCAGATTTTGAAAATTTTGCAAGTACTTCAGAATATTTATAATGATTTTACGGAAGTTTAATGGATAAAAATACTTTAAAGAATTAAAAGAATTTTGAAGGATTCTAAAAGATTTTGATTAATTTTAGGGATTGAAAAGAGTTAACAAAAGATTTTTTCAGATATTTCAAAATATTTTAAGAGATTTTAATGAACTTCAATGGATTTACAAATATTTTAAAGGATTGCATGAAATTTCTACAGACTATTTTTAAGATTTAAAAGAACTCCAAGTAATTTTAAGGAATTTCAGTTGATTTCCTCCACATTTGAATTAATCTTTGCTTAAAATCACTTAAAATGTTTTAAAATCTTTTAGGATCATTAAGATCTTTTGAAATCTTTTGAAATTAAAATTCCTTACGATCACTTATTAACATCACTTGAAATCTCTTAAAATCTCTTTAAATTCCTTAAATTCACTCAAAATTAGATGCAATTCATTGAGATGTCTTAAAATATTGTGAAATGTACTTAGAAATATTTTTAACATACTTTTCATAACTGCCTTAAACTCTTTTAAAATTTCTTTGATATCTTGTAAAAATTCCTAAAAATTCTTAGTGTTTTGAACTGTTTTAAAAATATTTTGATATTCCTTAAAATATTTTTAAACCCCTTAGGTTTCTTAGAATTTGAAGAATTTCAAGAAAAATACTTTTATATTCCACAAATTCTTTATAATTAAAAAGAAATAAATAAAAAAAAAACGTTTAGAACCCCGTTATTTGTACAAGACAACTCCTAAAATTTCTTTTAAAAAATTTTCAAATTTCTCACAATTCATTTCAAAAATCTTTTGGTCTCTAAATACGCTGCAATTCCTTAAAATTTTTGAAAAAATCTTTGAAAATCTTTTAAAGTTTATTGTGTTATAGAATATTTTAAATAAATGTCAAGAATAAAAATAAATCTTTGCACTTTGTGGTAAATATAAGTGTGTTACTTTTAGTTGACGGAATTTAAAATTATCTGCATAATCGACACCTTGATAACTATTTTTATTTCGTATCCCATACTTGAGTGACCGAAAATGACACCTGGAAAAATTTAGAAGAACCTGGAAAAATCCTGGAAAAGTCAGGGAATTTTTTTTCAAAAATTGAGTAGACACCCTGAAATCCCTAATAATTACTCAAATTCCATAAAATATGGACAAATCCTTTAAACTTATTTAATATCCTATGAAATTTCATGGAATTCCTTAAAATTCCTGACAATCCCATGAAATTTCGTTAAATTCTTTAAAATTCTTGAAAATCCAATATAATTTCACCAAATCTTTTACAATTTCTGGAAATAAATGTTCTTCAAATTACTTCATATCTCATAAAATATCTTAAAGTTGCTTAAAATTACTTAGAATCTCCCAAAATATCATCAAATCCCTTGAAATTCCTGAAAATCCCATGAAATGTCGTAAATCCCTTGAAATCCCTTAAGTCGTTAAAATAACTTAACATTCTATGAAGCATTGTAAAATCTCTGAAAATAACTTAAAATCCCATGCAATTTCGTAAGATCCTTTAAAATTTCATAAAATTCCTCGAAATATTCTGAATTCACTTAATATTTCTACAATCTCAATAAATTGCGTAAAGCCCTTTAAAATTCTTTAACATTTTTAAAGATTCCGTGAAATCTCATTAAATCTCTTAAAATACCTTATAATTCAATGAAATTTCGTAAAATTTCTAAAAGTTTCTCAAATTACTTAAAATTCCACAAAATATATAGTCAATTTCCTTATAATTACTTCATAATCCTTTAAAATCTCATAATTTTCCCCAAAAGTATGTGGGATTGGAAAAATTAAGGGATTTCAAAAGTATGCAAAATAATTCAGAGATTTTAATATTCGAAATATAGACAAATTTGTAATTCCTAGTCTAATTTTAGGAATCTCAACAAATTTGTAAAAACTCCTTTTAAATTCCTTAAAATTATTCAAAGTCCCATTAAATCCCATTAGAACCCTCAAATATCTAAAAATCCAATGAACTTTTCTGAAATCCCTTCAAATACCTTAAAAATTGTTAAAATCACTTAAAATTCCACAACATCTGTCATTAAATCTTTTAAGATTTCTCAAAATCCTATAATCTCTTAAAATTGCTAAAAATCCAATGAAATTTCGTAAAATTCCTTGAATCTCTTTAAAGTTCTGAAAACTATTTAATATCCCTTAAAATATCTGAAAATCCAATGAAATTTCGTGAAAATCCTTGAAACAGCTTTAAAGTTTCTAAAATTACTTAAAGTTTCTAAATCAATCAAGTTTTCGACAATAACTTCACTCTGTTAAGATAGAAATCTTTGGAACCTTATTAATTGACCTTAAATTTTGATAAAATCACGTTGAATTTTATTGAATTGACCTTCTTTTGATTTATTTAGCATAATTTTAGGTTCTTTTGACTTCTTTTCAATTGTTTTAAATTCCCTTGAATTTCTTCTAAATTATTAATTTAAATTTTGGTCACCAATTTTTATTTTAGAATATCACCTTTTCATCTTTTTTAATGACAATGGGTACTGTGATGACTGTTTCTTCTTTAGATTTTTAGATCTTCTTTTAGATCTTTTTGTTCTTGCAAGTTTTTTTATACAATTTTCTAATTATTTTTAATGTTCCTATGGAAAATTGTGAATATCAGAACCAGCAGGCCAAGTGCCCCCGAAATTTCCAAGGTCATCAAAGTCAAGGTCCGATTCTTTCGAGATGAAGGCAGGCACAATGTTGAGTGTTTTGTGTGATGCTCAGGCGTTCCCTACTCCTATGTTTAGGTCAGTGCTAAATTATTTAGTTATTTGTCAAACTATAGTCAAAATTGAATGTAAATTTCTTAGAACCCGTAAATGGTGCGAAACCTCGAGTTCCATCAACAGCCAAGTATGATGTTCTTGCAAGTTCAGTGTCAATGAAAGTAACCATGCACTGTAATGCTCAGGGACATCCCGTTCCCGTTTTCAGGTAAAATTTTCCTAACAATTACCTTCGTTTACATTTTTCATTTTTTAACCAGAAAAGTAGTAACTGCATTTTGGATGAATCTTCTGTCTTCCTTTTCACAAAAAATTGAAAGGATTTGAAGACGAAATCAACAGAATTCGAATAAAATTATTTTTAAAATTAAGAAAATTTAGTAGTTCCAGAAAAAAAATAATTTCCGAAATTGAAAGTTATCGAAATTTTATATTCGCGAAATTAAATATTCCCGAAATCGAAACCTCCGGGAAATTGTTTCCCGTCATTAAAAATTCCTGGAATTTTTGTATAAAATTTATTTATACAAAACTTTTGTTCGCAATTGCTCTTCAAATTTTAAACAAAAGTTTTGAAGAAAAATTTTTCAAACAAAAATATCGGGAAAATTCAATTTTGGAAATATTTAAATTCAGGAATTTACAATTTTGATAAATTTTAATTTCGGTACATTATATTATTATTTTCTTTTGGAAATTTTTATTTTTTGGAAATTGTCAACTTCGGGAATTTTAAATTTTGATGATTTTCAATTTCGAGAATTTTAAATATTGGTTTTACGTAATCCCGAATTCACAGAAATTACAAAAAAATTCACAGGAATTCATGACGAATTGAAAAGAATTCACAGTGATTAAAAAAAATTGAGAATAATTTAAAAGAATTTCAAAAAAAATGTGGGTTAATTTAAAACTATTTGTAAGAATTTAAGGTGAACTTATCCGAAATCAAGAAAAAATCAAAATTCGAAAGAAATATAAAAATTTAATGAAATTAAGTAGACTTCACAGGAATTAAAAAAAATTCACAAGAATTTCAAATAAATTTTAGTTAATTTAAAAATATTTTACTTTAACCTTTACTTGGCAGACTGGGGTTGATCTGCACCCCAGTGACAAAAAGTGCTCTAAAAAATAAACTATTGATTATTTTGAATTAAAAATTATATCAGATCATCTTATGAGCTTACTTTAAAAGATCATGTAGGTTATGTAGCCAAAAAATAAAATTATGTATACTGAAGAAAATGAAGTATATAAAAATGGTATAATGGTTGTTTTCACAAAAAAATTCATAACTTTCTTATTTTTTAATATTTTAAGGTAAAAATTGGAGGTTATACTCTCGAAATGTTACTCTTTAAGAAAAAAAGTTAGTCCTCCAGTGGCTGCTGAAACAAAGGTATTTGTGTTTGCATCCCACCATTGGACTGGTACTGGGCCACGAAGAGTGGCATCTTTCTGCTGTCGACAGATGTTACTACCTCCGCCCTTACATTAAGGTATTTAAAATTAAGGTAGAATGTGCCTGGAATTGATTTTAACCCCAGTGTGCCAAGTAAGGGTTAAACTGAACTTACCAGAAATCAAGAGAAAATCAAAATAATTCGAAAGAAGTAGAAAAATGCACAGGAATTTAAGATCAATTGAAAAGAATTCACAACAATTAAAAAAAAATTGAAAATAATTTCAAAGAATTCCAAAAAATATGTAATTTAAAAGTATTTGTAAGAATTTAAGATGAACTTTCCAGAAATCAAGAGAAAATTTAAATAATTCTAAGGAAATAAAAAAATTCTAGAAAATTTATTGAAATATGGTATCAAATTGAAAATTTCTAAAATTAAATTAATTAATTAATTAATTAAATTACCTTAATGCTTTAGCTTCAAATTTAGAAATTTTCAATCCGATATCTCGATAAATGTAGAAGTATCGTTGCAGAGAAAAAAATCTCGGTAAGGTTATGTTTGGATTTTATCAGCGGAAATGGATATTTCTGTAGAAAAATCATCAAGTATTGATGAAGTTCACCTAATTTGAAACATTTGAGGTTATTTTTGTATTTTCTCAACGAAAATGGATATTTCTCTACAAAAAACATCAAATATTGTTAAAGTTCACCTATTAATTTGAAATATTTGAGGTTATGTTTGGTTTTTCTCAACGGAAATATATTTTTGTATACAGAAAACATCAAATATTGATTTAATTCAACAAATTTCAAATATTTGAGGTTATGTTTGGGTTTTCTAAGCGGAAATGGATATTTCTCTACAAAAAAAAAATATTGTTGAAGTTCACCTAATTGGAAATATTTGAGGTTATGTTTGGATGGATATTTCTATACAAAAAACAACAAATATTGATGAATTTCAACAAATTTCAAATATTTGAGGTTATGTTTGGTTTTTCTCAACGGAAATAGATATTTCTATACAAGAAACATCAAATATTGATGAAGTTTAACAAATTTCAAATATTTGAGGTTATGTTTGGGTTTTCTAAGCGAAAATTCATATTTCTTTACAAAAAACATCAAAAATTGTTGGAGTTCACCTAATTTAAAACATTTGAGGTTATTTGTGTGTTTTCTCAAAGAAAATGCATATTTCTCTACAAAAAACATCAAATATTGGTGAAGTTCACCTAATTTGAAATATTTGAGGTTATTTTTGTATTTTCTCAACGAAAATGGATATTTCTCTACAAAAAACATCAAATATTGATGAAGTTCACCTAATTTGAAATATTCGAGGTTATGTTTGCGTTTTCTAAGCGAAAATGCATATTTCTCTGCAAAAAACATCACAAATTGTTAGAATCCACCTAATTTGAAACATTTGAGATTATCTTTGTGTTTTCTCAACGAAAATGGATATTTCTCTACAAAAAACATCAAATATTGATGAAGTTCACCTAATTTGAAATATTTTAGGTTATTTTTGTGTTTTCTCAACGGAAATGGATATTTCTCCGCCACAAAAAAGGTTCGAATTGCCTTTGAATGGGTTTCAGATTAATTTTGATTGAAAACTTCCTTCGGATTAGATCGGAATGAAACTGTTTGGTTCGGATACAAATTTCGGAATGGATTTAAATCCGAAGCGAATAGCTAGGGCCAAGAGGCGGGAGGACGATTCATCCAAATTGTTGATTCTTTAGTAAATCTTGGCTGTGTGCAATGTGCATTAAAGAATGAAGATTATCTCGGTTTTCCCAGGCGTTCCCTGATCCCATTATTAGGATAAAACGATTTTAAACAGCATTGGAAACAATTGAATGTAAATTGCTTAGAGCCAGTAAATGGTGCGAAACCTAGATTTCCATCAGCTGCCATTGATGTTGTCGCAAGTGCAGAAAAAATGAAAATAACCTTGATCTGCAATGCTCAGGGACACCCTTTTCCATCTTTCAGGTAGATGTTATGTTCACTTATTACAAATTATGCGTCTATATTGTTAGCGAAGAAAATCACGTTATCAATTTAAATTTACATTAGTCATTATAATAATTAAAAAAAATCAAAGTTTCTTTTAATCCATTTATAAATCGTTTTCTATTGCTTAAATGGCAATTAAACAATACAATAAATACTCTCACATTCAATTTTTTCATTCAACTGTGTTTTTACAACCCCAAAACTCTAAAAAAAGATTTCAACAAAAGAATTTCCAAATACTCCAATTCTCAGATTTTTTTATCAAATATTACTTACAAATGATGATGTGTGGTACCAATAAAAGTTTCATCCCCACATATGCCCCGAAGTATTGCTTAATTTTCACCCCTAAACTTGATATAAAACAAAAATCACGAACTGTGAAAATTTAGAAAATTTTTGGTAATTTCTTTGTTGAGATGTTTTTTTTAGAGTTTGGGGGTTGCAAAAACACAACCGAATGAAAAATTCAAATGTGAGAGTATTTATTGTATTTTTTATTACCATTTAAGCTATAGAAAACAATTTTATAAGCGAATTAAAAAAAATATTAATTTTCGTTTATAAAGGTTGTAAACGACAATTAAATTTAAAAAATGGATTATATTTCTGTGCACTTTTAATAATGAGGTGTTCACAAATATTTTACATTTGAATATCGTGAAATAATTTTTCTTAGAACCTGTAAACGGTGCAGCACCAAAGGTACCTCCTACAGCTAAGATAACTGTTTTTACAATGCCGGCGAAGACAACCATAACAATGCTATGTCAAGCACAAGCGAACCCACTCCCGATTTTCAGGTATGTTTGCTTAGCTTTGAAAACAGTGATTGACAGTTCAACGGTTTCCGGCAGCTGTGATTTCGGTTTCATTGTGCCTAAGAAAATTAGTGTACTCATTTATAAAAATAACAAAAGATGAAAAATTTTTGGGTTCTTTGAGTATACAATCACACATTAAATCCCAAGGCGATAAAATTTTATTCCACTAGCAAATCAACACATTTTTTATTATAATATTATTTTATTTTACTTCTTACAATTTCAAGTCTTTCAAAAGCCAATCAGGTTTGAAAAAACAATGTATGCGAAATTTTCGAGACTCTTTGTTACACCACTTTTTTTAGAGAGGAATTTTAAAAGGTTTCTAGAAATTTTAAGGGATTTTGACGATTTAAAATTTTTGTTTTTTTAATTTAAATTTTCTTTTTAGTGAAACTTAAACCAATTTTAGGATTTTTAAAAGATTTCTCAAAATTTTAAGGGATTTGAGAATTTTCGTAGAATTTTCAAGAAATTTATGCAACTTTGAAAGGTTTTTAAGAATTCTAAGGGATTTTAAGAGTTGTGAAATTTTGAGGAATTTTAAAAGGTTTTTAGGAATTTTAAAGCATTTGAACGAATTTTAAGGGATTGTACCATTTTTGTAGAATTTATAGAATTTCATGGAATTTGAAGAGATTTTTAAGAATTCTAAGGGATTTTAAGGGATTTCAATATATTTCTTGGAATTTTGAAGGAATTCGTGTAATATTTTTCAGAGATTTTGTAAGAAGTGGGGCATATCTTCCTATATTATAAAAAGATCTTGCTGTGTAAAGAATCCAGTCCATGTGACATAAGCCATTATTGGTCCCAATATGACATATGCCCTTTTTGACTCCTTTTGGAACACGTGACATATAACCTTGATCCCCCCTCTTAAACACGTGATATACCCCCTTATTGACCCCAGAATAACATTCAGTGACATTCTTGCGCCCACAGGATATACGTCCTTCTTGCGCCCACAGGATATACGTCCTTCTTGATCCCATATGGGATCTTCTTAATCCCATGTGCCAAACGCCCTTATTGATCCCCACGTGGCATTGGCCCTTCTTGACCCCACGTAACCTACGCTTTTCTTAACCCCACATGACTTACGCCCTTCTAGCCGCCACATGACCTATGTTCTTCTTGACCCCCACATGACATAAGCCTTTATTGACCCCTCCATTGATCAGGTGATTGTTCTTCAGCCAATTTCAATGAAAGTAAGATCACTCATTACATAAATTTTTAGTTTAATATTGGGGGTCTTCCATAAACCACGTGGTATCTTCAGGAGGGGAGGGACTCGATGAATAAAATGCATGGCTTACTTCCCTGTTGGAAGTAAAAAGATAAAAAGTCTAACTATTTGAATCTTTTTCAATCTTCAGGATTGAAATAGTAAGGAAAAATGAATCCAAATGTATCCATCCGTATCCATGCCAATCCATTTCTATCTCTTTTTTAATCTACAAGAAACTCTTTCCTTTTCAATCTCAATATTTCTATCTTTCTGTATCGTTCGTCTATCTTCGCCAATAATTTCCTATCCTGCATCTATCCACGCCAATCTTTCTTTATTCTCCATCTATCCACACCAATCTTATTCTATCCCTTTCGCAATTTATTGCAGCGCCTATCTTTTTCAATCCCTGCTTTCCTATACATGTCTATCCCTGGTCTAATCATTTGAATCCTTACCTATCTCTTTTACACGCTTATCCTTTTTTAATCTCTACTAATCTATCCATATCTATCCTTATATAAACATTTCAATCTTTTTCTATCTCTCTTTAAATATACTACCAAGTCTATATATTTCAATCTTTACCAATCTTATCCATCTCTAACCTTATATAGTCTTTTCAATCCTTTCCTATCTCTCTTGAAGTATATTACCAAGCCTATCCTTTTCAATCACTACATTTTTATCCATGTCTATCCTTAATATAATCATCTCAATCTTTTTCTATCCTATTTTGTAGCATACTATCAACTCTATCCATTTCAATATTTATCTTTCCATCTATATCTATCCTTGTATAGTCATTTCAATCCTTTCCTGTTTCTCTTGAATTGTATTACCAAGTGTATCCTTTTCAACCACTACATTTCTATCCATGTGTATGATAATTGAGTCATCTCAATCCTTTTCTATCCTTTTCACAATCTACTAGGATGTCTATCCTTTTCAATCCATACCTTTATATCCACATCTATCCACGTATAATAGTTGCAATCCCTAACTATCTTTCTTGAAGTATACTATCAAACGTATCCATTTCGAACATTACCAATCAATGCATTTCTATCCTTGTATAGTCTTTTCAATCCTTTCCTATCTCTCTTGAAGTGTATTTTAAGTGTATCCTTTTCAATCACTACATTTCTATCCGTGTCTATCCTTAATCTAATCATCTCAATCCTTTTCTATTCTTATTTCAATCTACTAGGAAGTCTATCCTTATCAATCCATACCTGTATATCCACATCTATTCGCGTATAATAATTTCAATCCTTCTCTATCGCTTTTGAAGTATACTATCAAGTCTATCCATTTCAATATAAGTTATTGATTATACTGACAAAGAGATTGAGAGTGATAGAGATGGATAGCCGCGAAATAAATGAGATTGAAGATATAAGTTATGAATTTAACAAAGAGATTGAAAAAAATAGAGATAGATAAACAAGGGATAGATTGGGATATCGAGTTTATAACTAATGATAGAGAAAGATTGCAAATGGTATATAGAAAGATATTCAAATTTTTTTGGAAGAGATAGATTCAAATTTTTTGGGAAGAATAAAAAAAGATAGAAAAAGATAGAACCTAGTGAAAACGATGGATACACACAAAGATTGAAAAAAATAGCGTTTCATGGATGCATAGTGTACACTTGGGAGGGATAGAAAATCTCAATCCTTTTCTACCCAAAAATTTCTATCCTTTTCTATCTTTTTACTTCTAACAGGGATTCTTTTTTGAAACAACTGGTGTCGCCATTTGTTGATTCAGATTTTTCTTAAATAAATAAAAATTAAATAAAATAAATAAACATAGCAGTAAATTTAGATTGGCAAGGAAATAGAAAGAGACAGATGATGATAGGGGAGAGATTGAGAGGGACAGAAAGGTGGGATTAAAAGAGATTGGAGCGAATTTTGATTGACAAGAAAATAAAAAGGTATAGGCGATAATAGGAGAGCAATAGACAGGAATAAAGAAATGGGGATTGGAAGAGATAAGAGCTAATTGAGATTAACAAGGAGACAGAAAAGGATAGACTGGAGTAGGCGAAAAATAGGAAGTAATATAGATGTGGCGATTGAAAGAGGTAGGTGTTGATGTGGATTGAGATGGAGATGGAAAGGAATAGAGACTGAAGATTAAAAAGAGATAAAAGTGAATTAAGATTGACAAGAAGATAGGAAGGGATAGACAGGTATATACAGAAATAGAAAGAAATAGAGAAGTGGTGATTGAAAGAGATAGAAGAGGACGGCGATTGACAAGGAGATAGAAATAGATATACGGGGATGGACAAAAGATAGAAAGAGATAGGCGGAGATAGACAAGAGATAGAAAGAGATAAATGTAAATAGAGTAGATAAAAAGAGATAGAAATGAGGAGATTCAAAGAGATAAGCGTGAATGTGGATTGAAATGGAGATAGAAAAGGATAGACGGAGAAAGACAAGAGTTAGAAAGAGATTGGCAGAGATAGACAAGAAATAGAAAGATATAGGCGGAGATAGACAAGAGATAGAAAGAGATAGAAGACAGGTGATTCAAAGAGATAAGGATTGAAATGGAGATAGAAAGAGATAGAGGGAATAGGTGAGAGATAGAAGGAGATAGAAAGGGATAGGATTTCTATCTCTTTACCTCCAGTAGGGTACTGATCAGCAAATGGTTTTAAATTTAAGCCCTTGTACAATGCAGAGGAATCATCAGATTATATGTTTTTATTGTTTATCAGATTTTATAGAAATTTATAATAATTTTTAAAAAAACCGAAGAAATTTTAAAAAATATTCATTATTTCAAAAATTATTCATATTTTCATAAAACTTTGTGATTTGACGTATTTTTTAATATCTTCTTAAAAAAATGAAGCACTATCTACGTCCTGGGTTAATTTTAAGTGGAATTTTGATAGCTTTTATCTTACTGGAAAGAAGGAATGTAATTTATGATGTAATTAAATTAACTTTTTTTTAAAGAAATATTTGAGCTAAAATGAAATAGACAAGGATGGATTTGAATATGAAAGAGTTAATCTGAGACTAAAAAGAAAACAATGAAAGAGATAGGTTTTAGAACTAGGCTAGGATAGAAATTAAGGGATTGACGCACATAGGAGTCAATTTAGATTTGCAAGGAGATAGAAAGAGATAGATGGGGATCGGTGAGAGTTTGAAAGGGATAGAAAAGTGGGGATTAAAAGAGAGAGAGAGAGAGGAGAATTTTGATTGACAAAATGATAGAAAGGTATAGACAAGAATAGGCATGAGATAGAAAGGAATAGAGAAGTAGCGTTTGAAAGAGATAGGAACGACTTGACTTTTATAAGGAAATAGAAAGACAGACAAGAATAGGCGGGAGATACGAAGGAATAGAGAAGTGGGGATTGAAGGAGATAAGAGCGATTTTGAGTAACATGGAGATAGAAAGAGATAGATTGTGTTTGGTGAGAGATAGATAGAGATAGAGAAGTGCGGATTCAAAGAGATAGAGCAAACTTCGATTGAAAAAGAGATAAAAAGAGATAGACGGGGATAAACAATAGGTTGAAAGAGGTAGAGAAGTGGGTATTGGAAGAGATAGGAGTGGATGTAGATAAGCAAGAGATAAAAAGGAATAGAAAAGAGGAGATTCAAAAAGACAGAGCAAACTTTGATTGAAAAGGAAATAGAAAGGGATAGACGGGGATAGACAATAGAAAGAGGTAGAGAAGTGGGGAGTAAAAGAGATAGATGTGTATATAGATAAGCAAGAGATAAAAGGACATAAAAAAGAGGAGATTCAAAAAGATAGCTGTGGATGTGGATTAATATGGAAAGGTAGAAGTGGATAAACAATCTTTATCCCTTTCTATCTTAGGGATACTGTTTTGTGGTTATAAACATTTGTAAACACCAACACAATTTAATTTGAAAATGAAATTGCTGTGTTGTCACTATCGTTGCATAAACTTTTGAATGTTTTTGCCGCGAAACAACTACCTTAAAGGCAAAGGCGTCCCAAAACCCGGCATTCAAGGTAAAAAGCCCTCTCCATTCATAATCGAGATGTTATCGACTTTCCTTCTTTTCTTATTCGAGGAGTCATTTTACCTCAATTGCATTTTACATATTATATTGACTTGCTTTCTTGTCCATTTCTATTGTTTATCCGATTTTGTAAAACGTAATTACAGAACCCACCGGCAATGTGGCTCCACGCATTGCTGGAGATCGGTATCAAGGAAAGTTACTGACTGCCTCTCTGGCAAGGGTGGTAGCCTTGATTTGTGAAATTCAAGGGTCTCCCGTTCCATTCACAAGGTACGTTGTTCGCTGGTACTTTGTATAAGGGGTACGGACACTAGGTTCAAAGCCCGTTTAGAAAGGAAATTTGACAACTGACTTCCTGCACTTTCATTTAGAACCAAATATGGTAAAGACATACTCTCAAAATTTCAATAAGTGTGTTAATGTTGAACCAGAAATGAAGTGGGAAATTCTTATATATGTCGAAGGAAAAAGTTCCATAAATTGTAGCTAGTCCACTTTTTATGCTTTTTAAAAAATATCTTTTTATTTTGGGAGGAAAGAAAAAGTTTACACAATATTCAAAGCAACGCCAATGAATAGCAACAAAATATGTAGTGCAGAGAAGGATTAATTCCTCAGTTATATATTATATATTGATCTTAATATTCTAATTGGAATTGAATTTATCAATTACAAAAACAAAACTCAAAGGATTTAATGGAATTTCGGTGATTTTAAACATATTTACAATTATTTCGTGGTATTTTTTTCAATGACAAACAGTCGGAAGCGACTCATAGAAATTTCAAATTATTTCAAAATATTTTTTAAGCGATTTCCAAGAATTTCTATAAACATTAATACAAAATCAAATGATTTCATAGAATTTCAGTAAGTTGAAAAATATTTTCAGTAATTTTGGTGTATTTCAACGGATTTAATAGTATTTCAGGAAATGTAAAAAGATTTTATATAATTTCAATGTGTTTTAACAAATTCCAAGAGATTTATGATGATTTCAGGAGAATTAAAAATTCTAAAAAGTTTCAAGATTTTCAAGTAATTTAAAAATGTTGTAAAGTATTTTACAAGAGTTCCGAAAAATTTAAGGATATTTAAGAGATTTCACAAGATTTTATAAATATTAAGACATCTCAAGTGTATTTCCAGAGATTTCAAGTGATTTGAAGGAATTAAAAAAAATTCGAAAAAGTTTCAAAATTTTCAAGTATTTAAAAAACAAAAAAAAAATTTTATTCTTTAAAATCTGTTAAATCTCTTGAAATCTTTTGAAATTTGTTGAAATTCCTTGAAATTCTGTGAAATCTTTTGAAAAATGTTTTAAAATCTGTTGAAATGCTGTAAAAAATATTTAAATCTCTTGAAGTTACTTAAAGTTTTTGATATTTCTTTCAAAGTTTGAATTCTTCAAAATCTAATACATCTCTTAAGTTTCGTTAATTAAATCTTCTGAAATCTTCTAAAATACTTAGAAAATGTTTCGAAATGTATTGAAATCTTTAGTTATTTTTTTTAATCTTTTTAAAATTCATTTATATACTTAAAAGTTTACACTCACTTCGAGACTTCCAGTTTATAGAAGCAGGTTTTATGACAGGTTTGTTTTGAGATTAAAATCCAAATATGTATTGAAGATTAAGATATCTGACATACGCCTTTATTGACCTCAATATGATATACGCCCTTCTTGTATCTCAAGGTACATATACTCTTCTTGATCCCTACGTGATATACGCCCTTCTTAATTTTATATGCCATACGCCTTTCTTTACTCTATATGTCTTACGTCCGTCTTGACCTACATGTGACATACCACCTTCTTATCCAACGGATATACGCCCTTTTTGAGCCCCATCATATAACATAAGGATTGACCCCCTTGTGACATACGCCTTTAATTACCCCAAACTGAAAGACGTTCTTATTGACCCCCACGTAGCATACCCCCTTCTTGAACCCATAAGGCCCCATTTGAACCCCCTTCGAACACGTGACATATGCCCTTTATCTCCCTAGAACATGTGACATACGTCCTTCTTGGCCCCCCTCTCAAACATGTGACATACAGTATATACTCTTATTGACCCCTCCATTGATTGATTGGTTTTTTAATAGGGAGTCATTTAATAGTATTTTAATGAAGTTTAGGGAATTTTAAGAATTTTAAGGAATTTTAAAGTTCCTTGTGGAATTTTCAAGGATTTTATGAAGCTTCTAAGAATTTTAAGAAATTTTGATTTTTAAAATTAATTTTAAAGGATTTTAATGATCCTCATGGAATTTTAAAGGATTTCACGAGATTTATGATTTTCTGAAGATTTTGTGGAATGTTAGGGAATTTTTAACAGTTTTCAAAAATTATAAAAGTTTTTTACGTATTTTAAGGAATTTAAAAGTTTTTCGTGGAATTATAAAGGAATTTAAGAAACTTGTAAGAATTTTAAGAGATTTTAAGGAATTATAAATATTCTCGTGGAATTTAAAAACATTTTAAAAAGCTTGTAAGATTTTAAAGAATTTAAATTTTCCTCGTGGAATTTTAAATGATTTCACAAAGTTTTTATGATTTATAAAAGATTTTGTAGAAGTTTAAGGAATTTCAAGAAGTTTTTAAGAATTTTAACCCTTGATTGCCACACTGGGGGATTTTTCTGATATTTGTATAATATTTAAATTATATATTGTATAATTTGTAATTTATAATTTAATATAATTAATAAAATTTATATAATATTTAAAAGGTTTAGTTGAATTTTAAAAGAACTTCATGAAATTTTAAGAGATTTTTAAGGAAGTTTAAGGAATTTAAAGAATATTAAGGAATTTTAAAGTTCCTTGAGAAATTTTAAAGTATTTCCCGAGATTTTTATGATTTTCTAAAGATTTTGTGGAATTTTAGGGAATTTTGAAAAGTTTTCAAAAATTATAAAAAATTTTTTACGTATTTTAAGACATTTAAAATTTTTTTGTGAAATTATAAAGGAATTTAAGAAACTTGTAAGAATTTTAAGAGATTTTAAGGAATTATAAATATTCTCGTGGAATTTAAAAGGATTTTAAAAAGCTTGTAAAAATTTTAAGAAATTTTAATTACTTTAAAGTGATTTTAAAGAATTTAAATTTTCCTCATGGAATTTTAAATGATTTCACAAAATTTTTATGATTTATAAAAGATTTTGTAGAAGTTTAAGAAATTTCAAGAGGTTTTCAAGAATTTTAAGAAATCTTTACGTATTTTAAGGGATTTTAAAGTTTTTCGTGGAATTCTAATGGAATTTAAGAAGCTTGCAAAAGCAGTAAGTAATTTTGACATTTTAAAAAAGATTTTAAAGAATTTTAATAGTCCTCATAAAGTTTAAAAAAATTTCAAGTCCATTTTTGATTTTTAAAAGATTTTGTGAGATTTTTAATTTCAAGATTTTTTTTAAAGGTCTTAATGCACTTTAGGGAATTTTAAAGAATTTCACAAGATTCTGAAAATGTTTTATGGAATTATAAAGGATTACTAGAAATTTGAAGAGATTTTTAGGAATTTTAAAAAGATTAGTGAAAATTGAAGGAATCTCATGAAATATTAAAAAATTTGAAGGGATTTCGTGGAATTTTAAGATGTTTCTAAGAATTTCAAGAAATTTCAATGAATTTTAAGAGATCTTTTCAAAATTTCTTGTAAATTCGAGAGATTTTTACGAATGTTAAATATTGTGAAGTGATATTAAATTTCAAAATATTTAAAGTGATATTATACTAAATGAAGATTTATTATTAAATTATTATTATTATTATTATTATTATTATTATTATTATTATCTATGAATATTATTTTTTTTTACTTATTCAATTCGAAATTGTATTGCATTTTAAAAGTGAGGGTTGCAAGATGTTAACGTTGCATTGGTTGGTTGTATTGGTCATTAAATTAGATTGGTAGCATAGTAACAGCGTCACAGTTACAATCCAACTAATATTTTTATAATTTATGCTTTGGATACAAAAGTGCCTTGTCTGCGGAAAATTATTATTCATATATAATACGTCGCATTGCGTCGCGTCGCGTCGGGTCGTCATGAAGTTTCACAGACTCTTTGACTCTTTCACTACGTCTTGCGACGCCCACAGCCTATCAACAATGCATGCGAAGCTTAAACGCAGGGTCTAGATTATGTTTGTGTTTAAATATAGTATGTACTCTGTTGAGGCCCCGCATACCGTCTCAAATAAGCTACGAGCCTATCTTCAAGTCAAGTTTATTCACCTTTTTAATCTTAATGCATTATAATGAAACTACTGATGACAAGAGGGATCAATCTGATTTTACAATTGAAATTTTACATAATATTTCTACTGAAACTCTTGACTTCTCTGACTTCTATTTTCTGTCCTAGGGATGAAAGTTTCGAACTGAAATTCATTCCGGACCAATCCGAAATTTTCCGAATGATTTCGAAATTTTTATTTGAACCATCGGATTTCCTTTCGGTCTAATCCGAAAGAAGTTCTAAACCGAATGAATCCGGTCAATCTCAATTAATCAACAACTGTGTCAACGCGACAAATCATGAAAAATATCGGTATGTATTGTTAAAAGAAAAATGTATCGATACTTTTCGATACGATGGCAAATCGATACGTATCGATATCGTTACTTTTCTATACGTATCGATACATATCGATATGACATCGTATCTTAAAGTGTCTGTACATATCGATACATATCGGTTCATTCTTTCCATCGATATATTCGATATGTATCGAAAAGTATCGATATATTTTTCTCTTAACGATACATATCGATATTTTCTTCGACTATATTAATATTTTTCCCATTCCTAAAAGAAAAACAATTCTTGGATAATGGATTTCGATGTACTTTCATCTTCTTGAGTCCCACCAAAAACAAAAATCTGTAATTCATGAGGATCAACTAAATCTCTAATAAATTTCGTTAAAAAAGAATTGACTTGAATCTTTCGAAAACGCGAAATTGATTTTTTGTAGTTTACACAGGCTATTTCGTAATGCAGAGATAATAAGCAGTTTCTTGGCGTATTCTCTTCTAGAACCTGTGGGCAGTAGTCCTCCTCGCTTGCCTCCTAGATCAAAATTTGATGCAATGATGAAAGCACGAGGAGATGCGGTGACATTGTTAGCAGAGGCGCAGTCCAGTCCGCCTCCTCTTCACAGGTGAGGGACTAGCGCTACGAAAAATTCCTCATTTTCCTCGCTTTGTGTATACTCAATAATTTGTACACTTTTTACAATCTATACAATCTCCACATTGTAAAAATTGTCAAGAATTACAACTGCAATTACGACTGCTCAGAGAATTCCTGAAGCTCTTGATTAGAGAGATTATATTTTTCTTGTCCTGACTACCCTGTTGGAAGTAAAAAGATAGAAAAGGATATAAATTTTTGTATAGAAAAGGGTAGAGATTTTCTATCCCTTACATGTGTACACTTTGCATCCATGAAACGCTATATTTTTCATTCTTTTTGTGTATCCATCGTTTTCACAAGGCTCTATCTTTTTCTATCTTTTTCTATCCTTCCCAAAAATTTGAATCTGTTCTATCCATTTTCTCTATCTTTTTCTATCTTTCAGTCTACCTCTTCCAAATTAATTTGAATATTTTTCTATCTCCCATTTGCAATCTTTTTCTATCCTTAGTTATTAACTTATTAATTATCAAATTTTGAACATGTATAATAGTATTTTAAATACAATATTTTGTACATAAATATTATTTTAAT
The DNA here is from genome assembly GCA_904066015.1 of Synergus gifuensis. Taxonomy (NCBI): domain Eukaryota; kingdom Metazoa; phylum Arthropoda; class Insecta; order Hymenoptera; family Cynipidae; genus Synergus; species Synergus gifuensis. Next base: position 185,242 of record CAJFCO010000381.1, read on the forward strand.
CCTACAGCTAACACATGTAACACTGAAAAATCCGTATCTATGGGGACGCGAACCCACGCGCATAGATTTAGGAGTTGTGTTGTAAAAACCAGTATCACTCATCCAAAAGAACTCTATCGTAATCTATTCATTATTTATCTAACTCTATTTTTTTCAATCTCTTTGTTAAATTCATAACTTATATCCCTGTTGGAATAAAAAGATAGAAAGTCTATATATTTGTATCTTTTCCAATCTTCGGGATTGAAATAGAAAGAAAAAATGAATCCAAATGTATCCTTCCCTATCCATGCCAATCTATTTCTATCTCTTTTCTAATCTACAATAATCTCTTTCTTTTTGAATCTCAATATTTCTATCTTTCTGTATGCTTCGTCTATCTTCGACAATAATTTCCTATCCTCCATCTATCCACGTCAATCTTTCTTTATTCTCCGCCTATCTACACTAATCCTTTTCTATCCCTTTCGCAATCTATAACAGCGCCTATCTTCTTCAATCCCTACTTTACTATTCATGTCTATCCCTGGTATAATCATTTGAATCCTTACCTATCTCTTTTACACGTTTATCCTTTTCAATCTCTACTAATCTATCCGTATCTATCCTTGTATAATTATTTCAATCTTTTTCTATCTCTCTTTAAGTATACTACTAAGTCTATCCATTTCAATATTTACCATTCCTATACATCTCTAACCTTATATAGTCTTTTCAATCCTTTCCTATCTCTCTTGAAGTATATTACCAAGCCTATCCTTTTCAATCACTACATTTCTATCCATGTGTATCTTAATCAAGTCATCTCAATCCTTTTCTATCCTTTTTACAATCTACTAGGACGTCTATCCTTTTCAATCCATACCTTTATGTCCACATCTATTCGTGTATA
>CAJFCO010000381.1:186233-206510 GCA_904066015.1 Synergus gifuensis
GGATAGAGATGGATGTGCGAAAAATAAATGAGATTGAAGACTTATGTTATGAATTTAACAAAGGGATTGAAAAAGATAGAGTTAGATAAACAAGGGATAGATTGGGATAGAGATCTTTTTGATGAGTGATACTGGTTTTTACAACACAATTCCTAAATCCTTCGTTAGCTCAGTGGACTAACCGTAGGACAGCGAACTCTATGTGCGTGGGTTCGCGTCTCCATAGATGCGGATTTTTCAGTGTTACATGTGTTAGCGATAGGATTAAAATAATATTTATGTACAAAATATTGTATTTAAAACATTATTATGTATGTTCAAAATTTGATAATTTATAAGTTTATAACTGAGGATAGAAAAAGATTGCAAATGGGAGATAGAAAGATATTCAAATTTTTTGGAAGAGATAGACTTAAAGATAGAAAAAATATAGAAAATGGATAGAAAAGATTCAAATTTTTTGGGAAGGATAGAAAAAGATAGAAAAGGATAGAGCCTAGTGAGAAAGATGGATACACACAAAGATTGAAAAAGATAGCGTTTCATGGATGCAAAGTGTATACTTGGGTGGGATAGAAAATCTCTATCCTTTTCTATCTTTTTACTTCGAAAAGGGATCTTCAATCTCATTTATTTCGCGGCTATCCATCTCTATCCCTTTCAATCTCTTTGTCAGTATAATCAGTAACCTATATTGAAATGAATAGACTTGATAGAATACTTCAAAAGCGATAGAGAAGTATTGAAATTATTATACGCGAATAGATGCGGATATAAAGGTATGGATTGAAAAGGATAGACTTCCTATTAGATTGTAAAAGTAGTAGAAAAGGATTGAGATGATTAGATTAAAGATAGACACGAATAGAAATGTAGTGATTGAAAAGGATAAACTTAAAATACACTTCAGGAAAGATAGGAAAGGATTGGAAAGACTATACAAGGATTGAAATGGATTGAATGGTAAAGATTGAAATGGATAGACTTGATAGTATACTTCAAGAAAGATAGTGAGGGATTGAAATTATTATACGTGGATAGATGTGGATATCAAGGTATGGATTGAAAAGGATAGACTTCCTAGTAGATTGTAAAAAAGATAGAAAAGGATTGAGATGACTCGATTAGGATACACATGGATAGAAATGTAGTAATTGAAAAGGATACACTTAATTCAAGAGAGACAGGAAAGGATTGAAATGACTATACATGGATAGATATAGATAGAAATATAAATATTGAAATGGATAGACTTGATAGTATGCTACAAAAAAGTATAGAAAAAGATTGAGATGATTATATTAAGGATAGACATGGATATATATGTAGTGATTGAAAAGGATAGGCTTGGTAATACACTTCAAGAGAGATAGGAAAGGATTGAAATGACTATACAAGGATAGAGACGGATAGAATGGTAAAGATTGAGATGGATATACTTGTTAGTATACTTAAAGAGAGATAGAAAAAGATTGAAATGATTATACAAGGATAGATATGGATAGATTAGTAGAAATTGAAAAGGATAAGCGTGTAAAGGGGGTAGGTAAGGATTCAAATGATTAGACCAGGGATAGGAATGTAGGGATTGAAAAAGGTAGGCGCTGCTATAGATTGCGAAAGGGATAGAAAGGATTAATGTGAATAGGCGGAGAATAAAGAAAGATTGGCGTGGATTGATGGAGGATAGGAAATTATTGGCGAAGATAGACGAAGGATACAGAAAGATAGAAATATTGAGATTCAAATGGAAAGAGATTATTGTATCATTTTTTCTTTTTATTTCAATCAAGAAGATTGAAAAAGATTCAAATAGATAGACATTCTATCTTTTTACTTCCAGCGGGGTAGATATGTATATCTATGTAGACAATTTTTTTTGAAAGGGGAAAAAATTCCACCATTTTTATTATTATTTTTTTTATTTTTTTATATATATGTTCAAAAAAGGTTTGTTCATATAAATGCGATATCCTATAAGTTTTATGTGGGACAAAAAATTTATGTGATCGAGAGAATTTTTGTTTATGAAATTTTAATTCTTTTATTTTTCTCTAAAATGTGGATATAAAAAGATATCACAAATGAGTAAAAGAACTTTTTGTAAAATTTTTTTAACTGTGCAAACTATTTTCATAATATTTCTTCATATTTGTGGTTGTTTGCGAGAAAAATACGAAAATTTTTATGAAAAAAAATTCTCTTTACCACAAAATTTATTTAGCTCGTATAAAATTATTCAGATGTCTTCCCCATTACAGTCAAAACTCAACATGAATTATCAAAAAATATAAGTGTGGCTTTTATGAGAAAATTGACTATAAACACTTGGAGTAAAACCGCCTTCATTTTGTTAATTTTTAATATTTTTTCGATTTTCTGTTGGATTGTGATAGAAGACGATAAACGCTATGAGAATCTGAGAAGAAATTTTAAATATCTCAATTAGGTTCAAAGTTGTAAAAATTTAATGCAAAAATGTTTGTTTTTTTTTTAACACAGGAACAAATTGAAATACCGATAACTTCATAAAAATCTTTTTTATAAATCGCCAAAATAAGAATCGTCTAATTTCCTTTAAAAAAAAAAATAATATATTTATTCTCTGAAAAAATCTGCGATTTTAAATTTATAACATATCTAATTTGAAATGAATTAGCTCTAAAATGAAATATTTGATCGTTCTATAGATAAACTTCAAATACAAAAATTAAAAGTGCTACTGATTGATTTTTTAAGTTAGAACTAGATTTCATGTGATTCTAAAAATGTTAATTGATTTTAACGACGAATTTTAAACTATTGGTTTTTTATTTAGATTTTATGAGATCGAATTCTTTGAAATTATTTTGAAACTTCATGAATCCTTTTAAAAATCTTAAAATCTTTCATGAAGCCTTTTAATCTGAAATTTATAGATACAATATTCAACATTTTATTTGTGATTTGTGCAATTCAAGGATTTAATTAATAATCTTAACCTTTACATTTTTTTCGAATCCCTTAAAATTATTTATAATTCCACAAAAACTGTTGAAATTCTTTACAATCTCAAGAAACATTTCGAAATTTCATATAAAATGCCTTAAAAACTTAAAAACCAGTTGCAATCCCTTAAAATCTTTAAATTTACATACTTCACATCTTTAAATTTACATTTTTTTTCGAATCCCTTGAAATCTTTTGAAATTCTTTAGAAACTGTTGAAATTCTTTCCAACCTTTCAACATTTTTATTATTTACAAATTATTCGTCAACTTTAAGTACAGAGATTATTATTGAATCCTTTAAAGAATTTTTTAAATAAATACTATGAAATCGTTAAAAATTGGTAGAAATCGCATCACTTGAAATTCCATACAATTATTTGAAGTCCCTTGACATATCTCAAAATTCAATGTGATTTATTGAAATTGCTTCAAATCCATAAAAACTCCACAAAATTTCATTTAATATTTATAATCATATAAAATCGTTTAAAATTTCTTAAACTTCCTGAAAAGTAAAACAAATATCCTGAAATTTCTTAAAATCACTTGTAATTTCATAAAAAAATTTTAAATCACATGTAATCCTTTTGTATTTCTTAAAATCACTTGAAATACCCTAAAATTTTTTGACAATCATTAAACTCTTTTGCATGCTTTTAAAAGTCCTTAAAATATGTAAATAATCCTTTAAAATCTCTTGAAATCTAGAAAATTTTCGTTCTATCATTATTATTATTATTAATTCAATCCTGAACGCTATTAATGTACAGTTTTAATTTTTAATCAAAGGTTATGCTTTATATTATTTAAAGATTGCTCTAATAACTCCGAATCAAAATTTTAGCCCTTTTTAGATCTCTAATTATAGGATACTTAATAGCAGGGGCTAAAGTAGGGCTAAAATTTCAACTATTTCTATCAATTTCAACTCCAGGCTCCTTAAACTGAAATGCTGTTAACTCTTTATACATATTTGAAATAGCATTAGTGTAGACCGTAGAATTTACAAGCTTAGCATACAAAAGACAAACCAAACAACATGTTTCTTTAAAAAATTTTTTCCGGTTCAGAAAGGTATTAAAGTGTACTCAGAATTCTCTTCACAGTTATGTCACTGTATAAATATTTTAAATTGATATTCATGGCTTCAAAATATTCTAGATTCCTTTACTTTTAAATCTTATCTTTATTTATTCATATTTTGCACTCATTTACTTAAATTGTTCATAACAGTCACATTTGTTATATTTTAAAAATTACAATAATGTATACTTTTTGGAAATTTGGTCACAAAAATTGTTTATTAATTTTTTATGATTTTCTATGAGTCGCAGTCACTTTGACAAACTTAAACTAATATTATCAAAAAAATTTCCACTTAAATAAAAATTATAAATCTGACGTACTTACAGCCCTTATAAATTTAAGGGACTTTAATTTTTTTTACATTGCAAATCGGATTATAAAATTGTAGACTGTAGACTTTTTTAAACAGAAATAGTGCGTTTCGTACCACTTATTGCACTACCATTGAATCTGATCATTTTGAATTTTTTCTATCCACTCTAAATAATCACACTGAAAAATATATTCTTGTTTATCGTTTGTTAAACTTGAATTGGATCGATTACACAGCTCCACAAAAAAAAATTTCTACTACTGGAGCTAAACCACCATATCTCTTTCTTTTTGAGATCACTGAGTCCAAATCCGGGATCAGATTTACCCCATCAGGTCAGGATCAAGGTCAACTGAAGGTCAAACTAAGAAAAAATCATTTAATCGGCGTGAACTACCACTCTAAAACGTTTTTGAGGTCGCTAAATCCGAATCTGGGATAATTTTTACCCCATAAGGTCAGGATCAAGGTCAACTGAAAGTCAAACTGTGAAAAAATCATTGAATCGTCTTGAACTACTACTTTAAGACGTTTTTGGGGTCGCTAAATCCGAATCTGAGATCATTTTTACCCCATAAGATCAAGATCAAGGTCATACCAAGGTCATTTTGACCCCAGCACCTCATTTAGCGATCCCAAAAATGTCTTAAAATAGTGGTTGGCGAAGATTCAATGCTTTTTCTTCATTTTGACTTTGATTTAACCTTAATTCTTACCGGATGGGTTCAAACTGACCCCGAATTCGGATTCAGTGACCTCAGAAATAGGTATAGGTATAGTGGTTTAACTTGGGTAGCAGTTTTTTTTGTGGGGATGTGTTATACGTATTCTTACAGTTAATGTATTTTTTCAAACTGTAGTTGGAAGATTTTGGCAATCTGAATATATTTGAAAACGACACTTTGCGCACATAAATTACTAAAAATTCTTTAAACCCTCGTCTTCAATATCTACTGGATATCTCCTGGGCTTCATCGTTTATTTCTCCCGACATTACAGAGCCTCGGGTTGGCGTTCCCCCAAACGTTCGTGACAAGGACTTCAATGGTATGAGGAAGTCGATCACTGAAAAAGGAACCGTTGGTTTAACATGTCCGGTGCAAGGTTTTCCAGCACCCGCATTCAGGTACGGCGAAGAGCAGAAAAATCCCATTCGATGAATTACAAGCAAAATCAAAACATCCACCTGCTTAAGCATCCTTATTTATTTATTAGGGTGGTCCAAAAAATTCAACTTAAAAAAATTGAAGGTATTTTCGAATTTTTTTTTTTTTTGTGGAAAAAATAAATTGAATAGTACTTTGTAGTATATATTTGATGTGGAATCAAAAATATTACGTTCCTTATTTTATACTTTAAAAAATAATATATCAGAGTAATTATTTTCGTATATTTCAAACACGAGTTGTACAAATAATATTTAAAATAAGAATAGATAGCTTTCCGATTCAAAAGAAGACTCAGATGCATTTGGTTTAATTTTCTTAAAAATATAAGATAATTTCAGCGTTGAATTTTTAAATTGTCAGATGTTTTTACCCTTTGATTTTCATCTTTCTATGGGATGCACCGCAGGTTAAAAAGATTCCACCGCTGTCACCCAGTTTGTAAAAATTTCCGCTAGAAGAAGTTTAACAAACTTGGTGACAGCAGTTCTATCGTTCGAAAAAAAAGTCAAGAAAGTAATCCCTTAGATGTTTTTTTGTAAAGTCGAAAATAAAAAAGATATTAGGCTTTAAGGCCATGTAGGACTTACCCGATCCCTACCTTACCGACATTTTTTTCTCTGCAACGCTACTTCTACATTTATTGAGGTATCAAATTGCAAATTTCTAAAATTAAAGAAAATATGCTAAGGTATGTTTATCTGGTCTTAAATTTATAAAAAAAATATAAAAATTTTGGTCAAATTTTTTTTATAAATGTGAATATTTAGGACCAGATAAACTGCTTTACTTCTTTAGCTTCAATTTTAGTAATTTTCAAATTGATATTTCAATAAATGTAGACGTAGCGTTGCAGAGAAAAAAATGTCGGTAAGGTAGGGATCGGGTAACTCTTACATAGCCTTAAAAGCTTTAAAATCGACGAGGAAGAACCAAGAATTGTTGGATTTACCTCAGATTTATACTACATAATTTTTTCTTCAAAAAGAACAAATATTTTGGAGAGCACCTTCAACTTTTCGAACTTTATGCTTTTGCTGTTATTTATGGACCACCCTATTATTTATATCTGTCTCTTGAAGCGAATATTTTCTTCTTATTCTTTTACTCCGATTGATCGACTTTCTCTGCTATTTTCGTTTGTCAAAAAGGTGTCAGGAAAGCTTATTTTGATTTTATTAGGGGACAAATGGGGTAGGTACTTCCGAAAAAGTCATCCAATAATAGTTATTTGATACTTGGTTCAGAGGTTCTTTTTACATCTCATTCCTATATTACTGGGAGTTTTTAGTATGTTACCCTAAATTTCTCAAAAGTTCGATTACAAAATTTCTGTAAATTAATTAATTAAATTCTGTAAATTTTCACCCCTTATCCTAAAATCATTTATGATATTTCCATAATTTATCAGTAAAATTACATTAAAATATCTCAAATTTCTATAAATATCCTGAAATAATTGGAATTTTTCAAAATGTATTTTAATAATTTACGGTTGATTACTGAATATTTTCCAAAAAGTCAATTTGCAGTAAATAGTAAGTCTCCAAATTGTACCTAGTTATGATAAAATTTCCAAAAATTTTGAAAATCTTTGATAATATCATCGGTATTTTACCGGAAGTATAGGGTACTTTACGATAACTTGTGGTATGTTGTGACTAAAATTCAGGAAATTTATCGTAACATTATCGGGAAGTTACGTTAAAGTATCATAAATTTCCCGAAAATTAAATTTCAAAATTTTTCTGTAAATTTTTTTAAATTCCCATAAATTATCGCAAATTATTTAAAAGTTTAAGTAATGTCGAGAATTTTTGGAATTTTTCGTAACTTACAGGTAATTTTAAAATTGAAGTTTTTGAATTTTGCGTTAATTTATGCTGTCTTATCAATAATTTTGAAATTGGACTTTTGTAAAATTTCCGGTAACGTAACATCAATTTATGTAAATTCTTAGTAAATTACCGAAAGATTTGAAATTGAGCTTCTGATTAATTTCTGATAACCTACCCCTGTGTCAAGTATCCATTCAATATTCTTGAATGACCTCTTTGGAAGTATACCCGAAGAATAAAATGTTTTCTTAGGGCCATGTTTTATTTACCCGATCCCTATCTTACCGTCCCTTTTTTTTTCAATGTTACTTTAAAATTGATTAAAATATTAGGGTTCATTTACCTGGTCCTAAATATTTACATTTATTTAAAAAAAAATTATTTTTAATTTTTTTATTTTAAAAAAAATTTAGGACCAGTTAAACGAAGCTTAGCATATTTTCTTTAATCTGAAAAATCTTCAATTTGATACTTCAATAAATTTAGAAGTAACGTTGCAACCAAAAGAAATATCGGTAACTGACATTTTTTTCTTTGCAACGCTAAGTCTACATTTATTGAGATATCAAATTGAAAATTTCTAAAATTGAAGCTAAAGCGTTAAGGTACGTTTATCTGGTCCTAAATATTGACATTTATAAAAAAAATTTTTTCAAGAATTTTTTTTTATTTTTAGAAAACTTTAAGACCACATAAACATACCTTAGCATATTTTATTTAATTTTAGAAATTTTCAATTTCATATCTCAATAAATGTAGACATAGCGTTGCAGAGAAAAAAAATGTCGGTAAGGTAGGGATCGTGTAAGTCTTACATGGCCTTAAAGGACTATAAATTTCATTGAAAAGTGATTTTATTTGCAAATGGTTTGTCGGTTTGTTCGAAATTAATTTACAGAGCCCACTGGCAATGTGGCTCCACGCATTGCTGGCGAACGTTACCAAGGTGGAAAGTTAGTATCAGTGTGGCTGACGGGGGTGGTATCATTGAATTGCGAAATCCAGGGGTCTCCCGTCCCATTCACAAGGTACGTGTGCAACAGAAGTAGAAGCGAGCGTGAGATTTCACCCTTTTTCAGAGAGTGTCAACAATCTGGCTCCTCGAACTTCCACGAAAAAGTTCGAAGGGTGGGAAGTCGTTCAGGCTTTTGAAGGGCGAGCTACCGCGTTAATTCATACTTTTCAGGGATCACCTGCACCGTTTGCAGGGTACAGTTTTCAGCTTTTGTAACTTTACTGTTTTTAAGCCTCGAGTCGTTAACTTTTTTCCACTAAAAACTTGAAAAAACATTTTTTGTCTATTCTTTTTTATATTATAAAAACACATCAATCGCCACCGCCGTTGCAGTGCTCTCAAACGAGGCAGCCTGCGCGCGCAGAACGCGTTGGCTTCCTGCTGGAGAAATTTTGCAATTGGCTGTAATCTAGCGCGCGATTCAAAATCGAATTAAATTAATTCGATTTTGAATTGCGCGTGTAAAATGTTGACCAACGGGAGAATTTCTCCAGCGGTAAGCCAAAACAATGCGCGTGCAGGCTGCCCCGTTTGAGAGCACTGTGCCGCTGCCCTTTTAAAAATCGAGACTACTTTAACCAAAAACGTTGACCCTTATCGAGACTACTCTAACCAAAAACGCTGACTCTTATTGAGACATCATCTATATTTTTAGAAAAGATAGTGTAATATTGTACTATCCCTGCTGGAAGTAAAAAGATAGAAAAAGATAGATATTTGCGGATAGAAAGGGATAGAACTTTCCTATCTCTTTCAAATAGCCGATTTGCATCCCCAAAACGCTATCTCTTTCTATCCACTACTGTATCTTCGTGTTCGGTGATATCTATCTCTTTCTATCCCTCAGTCTATCCCTGTGTCTGGTAATATCTATCTCTTCCTATCCATCAGTATCTCTTTCTATGCCCAAGGCTATTTCTCCTTTATTAACTTATTAATCTTCATACTTTTCTATCTATACTAGAACATCACAGCGCGCTTCGCGCGCCTATATAATTACTTCACATTACGCACGTGTGACGATCCCACGATCTCTCAACCAATCAGATCACGAATAAACTGCGGACACTCGACAGGTCATCTATTTTTTAAGAAAGGATCACGAGATTAGGCGCGCGCTTAAGCGCGCGTGTTTCGTCTATAGAAACTGAAATGTCAATTTAAATTCGCGCGCCATATGAATTGACCAATAAGGTTAGCGCACTACGCATGAAGTTAGCTAAAATTTAACACAAAATGAGGAACGCAACATGAAGTTGTCTGAAATGCATGTCAGAAATCCGTGGTTGGGTTTAGGTAAGGTTTAGGGTTAGGTTAAGGTTAGGTTAGGTAAGGTTTAGGGTTAGGTAATGTTTAAGGTTAGGTTAGGTTAGATCTTTTTATAATATATATATAGATAGATAAAAAGATCTCGGCGCCGCCACCGCCGCTGTGTCAGGAATCCGTGGTTGGATTAGGTTAGGTAAGGTTTAGGGTAAGGTTAGGTAAAGTTTAGAGTTATAGGTTAGGTAAGGGTTATGCTAGGTAAGGTTTAGGGTTAGGTAAGGTTTAGGGTTAGGTTAGAATCTAGAAATACGTGGTTGGGTTAGGTTAAGTAAGGTTAGGTTAGGTTAGGTTAGGTAAGGTTTAGGATTAGTTTAGAATCTAGAAATCCGTGGTTGGATTAGGTTAAGTAAGGTTTAGGGTTAGGTTAGGTAAGGTATAGAGTTAGGTTAGAATATATCGCTTCATGGGGTCACGTGACCCCCTCGATCACGTGATCCCCTGGAAATTGTCCAATAGGACAATTAAAGTATAAAATACACACATTCAATGAAGTTGGCAAAATATCTATAAATTAAATAATAATATCAAAATTAGAAATCATAGAATTCATCAAAATTTTGATAGGGGGTAGGCGCGCGAAGCGCGCAGGGGGGCGAACCCCCCCTTCTAACATTATACTTTTATAACTACAATATTTTATACATACATATTATTCTAATTATAGCTCTAACATATATAACGCTGAAAAATCCGTATTTATAGGGACGCGAACCCGCGCGCATCGAGTTTGCTTTCCAACTCTTAGTCCACTGAGTTAGCGACCAACTTAGGGATTATGCGGTAAAAACCAATATCACTCTTCCACGCTTATCTTTTTGCATCTCCTCTTTTCTATCCCTCTTTATCCCCGTCCATCTCCTTCTATCTTTTATCTATCCCCGCCTATCTCTTTCTATCTCTTTGCCAATCATCGTTCTCTCCTATCTCTTTCAATCCTCTCTTCTCTCTCTTTTTCTATCTCTGTATATACCTGTCTTTAATTTTCTATCTCCTTTTCAATCTTAATTCGCTTTTATCTCTTTTAATCTCCAGTTCTCTATTCCTTTCTATCTCCTTTTCAATTCACATCCACGCTCATCTCTTTGAATCTCCTCTTTTCTATCCTTTTCTATCTTTTTCTAAATAAATTTTCTACATAAATTTGAAGAGAAAAGTGTATTGAAACAAAGAGAAAGACATTCACGAAGATAAGTTTAGAAATAGGCTGGAAGAGAAATCAGGGGATTGAAACACATAGCAGTAAATGTCGATTGACAAGGAAACAGAAAGAGATATATGAGGATACGGGAGAGATTTAAAGGTATAGAAAAGTGGAGATTGGAGATTTTGTGTGGGAAAAAAAAGATTGGAGTAAATTTTGATTTACAACAAGATAGAAAGGTATAGACGATAATAGGAGAGAGATAGACAGGAATAAAAAAGTGAGCATTAAATGAGATAAGAGCAAATTGTGATTGTCAAGGAGACGGAAAGGGATAGACGAATAGACGAGAAATAGGAAGGAATATAGATGTGGGTATTGAAAGAGATAGACGTGGATGTGGATTAAACAGAGTTTGACACGTTACTGTTTGAAAGTAACGCGTCAGCGTTACCGTTACTTAAAAAAATAACGCGTTATTTTTACGTTACTTTTTTTTTATTAAATTTTTAATATATTACTTGAATGCCCCAAATGAATTTTAAGAATATACATTTGATTCGGAACTGAAAATTTTATTTATAATTATGGTTACTAAAAAAGTAGCTTTTCTTGTAACGCGTTATAAGTAACACGTTACTGTTAAACACTGGGATTGAATTGGAGATAGAAAAGGAGAGAAAACTGGAGATTAAAAGCGAATTGAGATTGACAAGGATATGAAAAGGGATAGACAAATATATACAGAGATAGATAAGTTGGGATTGAAAGAGATAAAAGCGAATTGAGATTGAAAAGGAGATAGAAAGGTATAGACAGGTTTATACAGAGATAGAAAGAGATAAAGAATTGGAGATTGAAAGAGATAGGCTTTGATGTGTATTGAGATGGGGATAGAAAGATATAGACAAGAGATACAAAATAGGAGATTCAAAGATGTAGATATAGATTTAAATGGAGATAGAAAGGGATAGAGAACTGGAGATTAAAAGAGATAAAAGAGATAAAAGCGAAATAAGATTGAAAAGGAGATAGAAAGGTATAAACAGGTATATACGGAGATAGAAACAGGTAGAGAAGTGGGGATTGAAAAAGATAGGAGAGAACGATGACTGACAAGGCGATAAAAAGAGATAGACGGAGTTGGACAAAAGATAGAAAGAGATAAAGAAGTGGGGATTGAAAGAGATAGGCATTGATGTGGATTGAGATGGAGATAGAAAGAGATAGAAAAGAGGAGATTCAAAGATGTAGATGTATATTTAAATGGAGATAGAAAGGGATAGATAACTGGGGATTAAGAGATAAAAGCGAATTGAGATTGAAAAGGAGATAGAAAGGTATAGACAGGTATATACAGGGATATAAAGAGATAGAGAAGTGGGGATTGAAAGAGATAGGAGAGAACGGTGATTGACAAGGAGATAGAAAGAGATAGACGAGAGATAGAAGGAGATAGAGATGGATAGGATTTCTATCTCTTTACTTCCAACAGGGATAGAATTGTTTTGCGCAATGCACAATGATCAATATTTTTTTTTAGTGTAATCTCGAATTGGTTCAATGTTTTTGGCTAGGGGTTATATTATACTGACTTTTCGAAAAACATAGGAAGGATCTGAATATCGATCAATGTTTTTTGGTTGGGATATTATGTTTAGTAAGATATTATACTGTCTTTTCCAAAAACTTTTTTAATCTGCGTACTAAGTTTTCGTGGCTTCATAGTAAGTATTAATCTACTAAAAGTACAAGACGATTTAAATTAACTTTGCGTCCGAAGAAGATCAAAGGAAAAAAAACTTTTTCTAAAACAATCCTAAATATCCAAATATTTTTCATCTGCTTGGGTATTTCACTGCATGAAATATTTTAACTTTTTTTTACTTTAGTTTGCACTTTTTTCAGTTTGCTTTTGCTTGCTTTCTTTCTTTGTTTCATTATATGCACGATTACTACCTAGGGCCTAGGGAAACTCAATATTGGATTCGAAAAATTTAAGGTAAGTACCTTTTACGAACAGTAAAAGGGCAACAAAGTACATTTTACATATTAATAATTTAGAATTTTAAATCACATAAGACTTTTCCAGAACTAGGTATTGAGTTTTTTTTATTTATTAATATAATTATAATAATATTCCATTTGAAAAGAAAGAACTTTAAAAATGTTTTGATTTTATACAATTACTTTTTATTTTTAATAGTATGTATTATATTATTATAATATATTAAACAACTTAGGTTGTTTAAAACATTTTTTTTGTTATTTATAATAAACTAGAATAGTTAATAAACAAAATTCATATCTACGCAATCTTGGGACTTCAGAAAAATATTTTCCACTATTATCTTGAGTTTACAAGAGATTTTATATTTATTTTATTCAAACCTTTTTTTTGTGTGGACAATTTTATAAAAAATGTTTTTAAAAATTCGAAGGGTTTTTAAAAAACAAGAAAAATTTAAAAGATGTGAAGAACTTTCGAAAGCTTTTTAGAGGTTTAATAAAATTTCAAAAATATCTTAAAAGATTTCAAGAGATTTCCAAAAGACAACAAATCATTTCAAAAAAGTTAAAAATATTCTTAGGTTACAATATGTTCATACTTTGGATGAATCACAAGAGGTGTTTTTTTTTTATTTGAATTTTTGCTAATGAACATTTCTAGCTGATTTTTTTTGTGTAAGCAATAAGATGATTTTTAAAATCGGTTTCTAATAAGACGGCTTTTAAAATCTTTCAACAGCCTTCGTAACTCACCTATAGTAACATTCTGGGGTTATAATAAAATTAATAAACATTTGGGACAAAATCTTTTTGCTGAAAAACCAAAATCTCGAAAGTGAAAAAAATACCGAAAAAAATAATTCTCAAAAAATGCAAATCCCTGAAATTTCAAGTTTGCGAATAAAATTAATATTAACGCAAATGTTTTTTAACGAAAGTATAAATTTACCGCAATTTCAAATTCCAGAAGTTTCAATTTCTCAAAACAAAAAATATTTTTTTAAAATGATACAATTTTTCCACAATTTCTATTCAAAATTTTTGAAAAAGTGGAGCCACAATTAACAAAATTGCTTAAGAGAAATTTTGGATAAACATTTTGGAGAGAAATTTTGAAAACAAATTATTTTGAATTATATTTCCGAAATTTGAATTTTCCGGAAATATTTTTCGGTACTTTTTTAAGTCTGTTTTTGTTTTGTTTTTAGTATTTGTTTTTTAATAATGATTTGTGTAATTTAATTCAATAAATTAGGGCAGCAAAATTTGAATCCTCAATATTTTGACTATGAGAACAGATTCTTCTATATGAACTCACATGAAGCGTTGGAAAAGACTTAAAACCGCTTTTATCAAAACTGGCTAAAGAACTCTTCTTATCATTGTAAAAATAATATTCTTAGTAGCGAATTTTTACTAAAAAAAGTTCGAATCGAAAATTTTTACGTCCCGCCATTGCACTGGTAACAAATAAACGTACAAATTTTCTGATCGAAAGCGTATTCAAATGTATCTGAATTCTATTCGGAAAAACCTTTTAAAACCATGCCGAAGAAAACTGTATGTACACCTTCTTTCAAATACTTTTCTACAATAAAAAAAAACATAAAATGGAAATCGTAGCTGATCCTCCCTAGCGAAAGCATCGGATTGAAATTCATTCCAATCCAATCCGAAAATTTCCGAATCATTCCGGAATTTATATCCGAACCAAAGTTTCATTCCGATCTAATCCGAAGGAAGTTTTCAATTCGAATTAAACCGAAACCCATTCAAAAGCAATCCGAATGAATTCGCCAATCCGAATTAATCAGAATGAATCCGAACTTTCAACCCGAATAAATCCGGTAAATCCGAATTAATCCGAATTGTTCGGAATCATTCGAATTGATTCAGATTCATTCGGATTGGAAGTCCTGATTGATCGGATTCATTCGGATTGAAAGTTCGGATTCATTCGGATTGGCGGATTCATTCGTATTCAGTCAGATTATGGGTTCGGATTTGATCGGAATGAAATTGTTTGGTTCGGATACAAATTCCGAAATGATTCTTATTAATTTGAAATAAATTTAAATCCGAAGCTTTTGTTAGGGCTGTTCACAAGAAAATCACTTTTTTGTTCAGTCAAATGTACCAAGAATCGGTTTTTTGATAATGCTAGCAATTATGATCCGCGCGCTCTGTGCGCGATTAGTTTCTCGTTTTTGCACATTTTTTGCTTGTAGAAAAAATATTTGAGAATTTTTAATTCTTGAAATATAAAATCTTGTAATTATTTATCTAATTTCAGGAATCTTCATGAGTTTTATAAAATTCTTTAAAATGCCTTATTATCCTTCAAAATTTGGTGAAATTCCTTAAAATTACTTAAAATTACTTAAAATCTCATAAAGTCTCATTATATCTCTTAAAATTACTCAAAATTCCTTGAAATTTAGTTAAATTCTTAAAAATTTTTGAAAATCCAATATAATCTCACCAAGTCTTTAAAAATTTCTGGAAATAATGGTTCTTAAAATTACTTATTATATTAGGTGCACAACTTTGCTTCCGCCGATTTTTTCGAAAATTTGAGGCTTTATTCTGAAAAAGTGATTACCTGTTTATGATTCAAAGTACTGTCGGATACCATCTCGAAAAAACTTTGCGTCTTTTGAGGCGATCCACGAATTGATCCATTCTTTAACTTCTTCATAAGAGTGGAAATGCTGCTCAGCTAAACCATGTGCCATCGATCGGAACAAATGGTAGTCGGAAGGAGCAATGTCTGGAGAGTACGGCGGGTGGGGTAAGACTTCCCATTTTAGGGTTTCCAAGTATGTCTTGACGGGTTTTGCGACATGTGGCCGAGCATTGTCATGTTGCATGATAACTTTATCGTGTCTCTCTTGATACTGTGGCCGTTTCTCCTTCAATGCTCGACTCAAACGCATCAATTGCGTTCGATACCTATCCCCTGTGATAGTTTCACTCGGTTTCAACAGCTCATAATACACCACACCGAGCTGGTCCCACCAAATGCAGAGCATAACCTTGGCACCGTGAATATTCGGTCTGGGTGTAGATGTGGAGGCATGTCCGGGCATTCCCCATGATTTTCTGCGTTTGGGATTATCGTAGTGGACCCATTTTTCGTCGCCGGTTACAATGCGATGTAAAAAACCCTTCCGATTCTGTCTTTGAAGCAGCTGTTCATAAGCAAAGAAACGGCGTTCAACGTCTCTTGTCTTCAATTCATAAGGAACCCAATTTCCTTGCTTCTGAATCATTCCCATGGCTTTGAGGCGTTTCGAAATTGCTTGTTGAGTGACTCCCAATGATTCTGCTAATTCTTCTTGCGTTTGGCACGAGTCTTCAGCAAGTAATGCCTCCAGTTCGGAATCTTCGAAAATTTTTTCTCTTCCGCCGCCATGCCGGTCCTCGACATCAAAATCACCGCTTTTAAAGCGTTGAAACCACTCACGACACGTTCTTTCACTAAGAGCAGCGTCACCGTAAGCACTTGAGAGCATCCGTTGAGCCTCAGCTGCAGTTTTCTTCAAATGAAAGCAGAAAATCAACACTTCCCGCAAATGACGAGAATTTGGCTCGAAAACTGACATCTTCGATCGAGAATACACTTCTGATGCAAACACAAATTCACTAATGTGGTGCTATCGTTATGTTGACAGATGTGCAAGCTTACTGTATGAAATTTTTGACCTGCCTATTTCAACCGACACTTACCGCTGCAGCCATCTATCGAAAAACGGCGGAAGTAATGTTGTACACCTAATAATATCTCAAAAAGTATCTTAAAGTTGTTTAAAATTACTTAGAATCTCTCAAAATATTATCAAATCCCATAAAATTACTTAAAATTCCATGAAACCCCTTGAAATTCCTGAAAATCCTATGAAATATCGTAAATCCCTTGAAATCGTTAAGTCGTTAAAATAACTTAATATCCTATGAAACATTGTAAAATCTTTCAAAATTACTTAAAATTCCATGCAATTTTGTAAAATATCTAAAAGTTTCTCAAATTACTTAAAGTTCCACAAAATATATAGTCAAATTCCATAAAATTACTTTATAATCCTTTAAAATCTCATAATTTTTCCCAAAAATATATTGGATTGGAAAAATTAAAGGATTTCAAAAGTATGCAAAATAATACAGCGATTTTAATTTTTGAAATATAGAAATTTGTAATTCCTAGTCTAATTTTGGGAATCTCAATAAATTTGTAAAATCCTTTTAAATTCCTTAAAATTATCCAATGTCCCTTTAAATCCCATTAAAACCCTCAAAATATCAAAAAGTCCAATGAAGTGATTTCCTCGCGAACAGAATCAGCTACAATTTCCATTTTACGTTTTTTTTTTTATTGTAGAAAGGTATTTGAAAAAAGCTCTGTGTGTACTGTTTTCTTCGGCATGGTGGACACGCTATTTGCTTCCAGATCACCGTGTCAGATTGAATTTTAATTCGTTTAAATTTTTAAAAGTTTTTTAGTATCGAAAATTCGGATCGATTGTAATTAATTCGAAATAAAGACTATTCGGACTGAAAGTTAGGACTGAATTCGGATTCATTCGGAATAGAAATTGACTGTGGACTAATGCCAATAAAAAGTTCAGATTGATTAATGAATTAACCCTGGCTAAATTTTTTGATTCCGGAATTTGTATCTGAACAAAACAGTTTTATTCCGGTCTAATCGCAAGAAGTTTTCAATCCGAATTTATCCGAGGCTCATTCAAAATCAATCCGAATGCATCCGAATAAATCCGGGCAATCAGAATGATTCCAGTCAATCTGAATCAATGAATGTCATCAGTCAATGAATCCGAAATTGTCTAAATCAATCAGATTGACCGGATTTATTCAGATTAAAAGTTCGGAATGATTCGAAAACTTTCGCCAGAGAAGTACTTCAGGTTCATTCAGTGTGTAACATTAAAGAGGCAGATAAACGAATTAGATTAGGTTTACATTTTAAAAAATGAGGAACTTGTTAATTCTTTATTTTCAAACACATTTGCTATTTGTTTCAGATGGTACAAGTTCATCGAAGGAACATCTCGGCGGCAGCCTGTGCAGCTGAACGAGCGGGTTAGACAAGTCAGCGGTACTCTCATCATCCGAGAAGCACGAGTCGAAGATTCCGGAAAATACCTGTGTATTGTGAACAACTCCGTCGGTGGGGAAAGTGTAGAAACCGTTTTGACGGTAACTGCACCTCTTTCTGCAGAAATCGAACCCAGAGTTCAAACTGTTGATTTCGGCAGACCCGCCACTTTTACTTGCAACATTAAAGGAAATCCTGTAAAAACCATCTCTTGGCTGAAAGATGGAAAACCTCTTGGACAGGAAGAACAGACACTCAGAATTGAAAGCGTCAAGAAGGAAGACAAGGGAATGTACCAATGCTTCATCAGAAATGACCAAGAAAGTGCCCAAGCTACTGCTGAACTCAAACTTGGAGGAAGATGTAAGTTAATTTTTTTTTCATTCTGAATATTAGGGTTTTTTTCTATAAAAATTTTACAGAACAGAGGGGGACATTTAACGGCACTATTAATTTTGACCTTGAAGTCAATTTTTATGGTCAATTGAAGAAAAAAGACCATTTTCTTAAATGATAACCTCTATTTTTGATAAAATGTAAAAGTGTGAACCAATTGAAGCACCAATTGACCTTGAAGATTGACCTTACGGTCAAAATTAATGGTACCGTTAAGTGTATCTCTCTGTTGTATACAACTTTTGTCTGAACAATTTTTTTGTAAATTAAGTATTTTAAGGGATATTTCGATCCATGAATTAAAATGGGACACCCTGTATAAAAATTTGATAAGTCGAATTTAAAAATATTTTCAAAAAATGTTATAGACTGAGTAAACACATATTTCTAATTGTATTAAATTTTACGGTAAAATCAATAGCTTTCGAGAAAATGGAATTTTCTATAACTGTTCCTATAAAATTTTTCCCTCTTTGTGATAAAAATTCACTGGAATTTTTCCCAAGATTTTTTTACATTAAAAAGCGGACAGCATTACCTAAATCTAATCTTATCACTTTTCTTCATAGTCGAACCGCCTCAGATCCGTCAGGCATTTTCCGAGGAAACTCTTCAACCCGGACCCAGTGTATTTTTGAAGTGTGTAGCTAGTGGAAATCCAACTCCTGAAATAACCTGGGAATTAGATGGAAAGCGCTTATCAAACACAGATAGACTTCAGGTCGGACAATACGTGACCGTAAATGGTGACGTTGTGTCAAACTTGAACATTTCCAGCATTCATACCAATGACGGTGGACTTTACAAGTGCATTGCAGCTTCCAAGGTATAGAATGTTTATTTAATACTTTCATTTACTCTGAATATAAAAATAGGAAAAAATTGGAGCGGTACCATTACGAAGCATTTTTATATTGATAGTAGATTGCGCGCCAAGTACAGAAACGCAGCAATTTTCAACGAACGTAAAGTTTGCTCCACGAACAATAGGCGAGAGCAGCAATCATAGAACCAACACATTCCTACTTGAATTAAAGAGATAGAAATCATATCCTTTTCGATTTCGTTCTTTCTCTAAAATAGAAAGGGATAAATATTTTTTATCCAATTCTATCTCTCGCCCATCCCTGTCTATTTCCATATTAATCCTTGCCCACGTCAATCTCTTTTAATCTCCTCTTTTCTATCCCTTTCTGTCCCTTGCCTATCCCCGTCTATCTCTTTCTATTTCCATCTCAATCCACCTTCACGCCCATCCCTTTCAAACCCCATTTCTCTATTTCTTTCAATTCCTTTTCTATCCACGTTTATCTCTTCCTATATCCTTGTAAGACGCAGTTAGCTTCTCTATTATTTCCTATCTCTCATTCTCGCTTATTCTTGTCTATCCCTTTCTACCTTTTTTTCAATCTTAATACGCTTCTATCTCTTTCAATTTCTAGTTCTCTATTAATTTCTATCTCCAATTGAAAACCATGAAAAAACCATAAAAATAATGGTTTTTTGCGATTATCTTCGCTAATATGCAAAATTAAAAAAAAATATTTCAAACAAAAGTTGTAGATCTCATCGAAATACACATTTTTTTGTTTTAAACATTTTTCTCTGCGAGGGATAGTTTCCCGGAAAATCAACGATACAAAGGTTACAAACGTATCTGCATTGGTTTCGGTTTGGTACCTACTTACGCTCTTCACCCTTCTTCATTTGTCATTCCTTTTACCATTCTCTTTGCCATTCTCTTTACCATTCCCTTTGCCATTTCCCTTTACCATTCCTTTTGCCATTTCCCTTTGCCATTCCCCTTGCCATCCCCCTTTCCCATTTGCCTTAACCATTCCCTTTGCCATTTCCCTTTACCATTCCCTTTGCCATTCCCT
>CAJFCO010000381.1:211510-244948 GCA_904066015.1 Synergus gifuensis
GCACAGACTTATAATTTACAGGTATCCCCTTAAAACTCTTGTACCAAGCAGCACAGCGCAGAAGATGTAATATAGTTTGCTTCTTATCGGCTGTCACACGCGATCAATCAAATCTTCATAACAGCGTCGATTACAGATTAGCTCTCATATCCGTACTATAAAGGTTTTAATCAAAGCGGACTTGGGGTACTGTCGACGTGCTTATGCTTCAATTTCTCTGTGAATCTTCTGATCGCTATTGTCAGCGAATTTCACTAACCTCGTCTAAAAATCAATTTCTCAACCTCGTTGATTTTTTCATAAAATTAAATTTGCCCTAATCCAGGTCACTAAACAATGCTTCCTTAATTCTGGAAATTAGGAAGTATTTTGAAGACTTGTAAACTTACTCTCAGTTGATAGATATCTTTTTCTGCTTTCTTATTACTCTCATCGATCAAATATTTGTAGAATTTATAGAAACCGTAGAAGTTGGTATGGCGGTAATTGACGGTAAAGACTGCAATCTCGACATAACTAATCATGTTAATGTATTTCGTATATAGTAAACATCTATTGTAAAGCTTAGATAAGTAAGTAGAAAGTAGTGATGATAAGCTAAAAGCTTTAAGATTAGACACTACAATGGAGAAAAAAAGCGTTTTTCGATTAGATTCGTATTTACCTCGTGAAAACGATCCTGAAAGTACATACATAGATGAAGGTTTATTTCAGCAGAGGGATCACAGACAATTTCCTTTTTTCCTCTTAAAGAAAATAAATTACAAAAGAGTACTTTAAATCAAGAATACTATTCCTTTTTTCACCAAAGTTCAATTATTTTTTCAAGAATTATTATAAAAAAAAAGTCAAGATACTTTAAGAAAGCAGAAATTTCAAGAAAGCTGTTTTCAATTGTATTGATTTCGACTTTACGAAATTGAAACATTATGAATGCTTTTTTCTGAAAAAAATAAAGTAAATAAATTAGGGTGCGTTTAAAAACGAAAGTTAGGAATCCTAAATTAGTACCACGCAGAAAAGTATAGGATATTGAAAAGGTGTATGTAAATGTAACTCATTCTTTTAATTATTTAGAATTATAGATTTGAAAGAAATTACTTTTTAAATAGTAATGTATACATAATGAAATAATTTTTTATTTGTATTTATTAAAAAAAAATTTTTTGCAAGGAAAATCCCTTTTTTTAAATGTTTTTTGGTACTAGCTGTGATCCCTGCTATCCTGCATTAATTTATTCAGATCCTCATCAAGAAAATCTAAATAATTATTTGTTCAAAAGTACATTCGCGCCTCTTTAGGTTCCTATTTTGAAGAGACAGACGCGTCGAATATACACTCAACTCTGGATTTAATCGCTCTCAATATACTGAATTACTAAAATTTTCGCCACTGGCATTCGGTGGATTCAAGAGACCGAGAGAGAGGCACTGTGAGCTCAGCGGAGTTACGGAGTGTAACCACAAAGTGAGCGGGAGTGCCCTAATGGATTTTTGGAAGTTTTGCATTATTATCATATTAGAAAGAAATTTTTTTTAATTGAAAAAAAAAACATTTTCTACTCGTGACAAAATTCAAACAAAAATTATTCATATTGGCCTGATTGTTTATGTTGGGAGACTCTTACTAGATCGTAAAGGCCATTACAGGCAATGCACGAAACCGACACTATATCGAGACTTGAGTGTATTGAGCTTCGCTTTCCTTAGTGCTACCCACGATAGAAAGATTCGCGTTCACGAAGGTGCCAATGAACGCCGGTGAGTTTGCGAATCTGCAATGCGCCGTACCTTCCGGAGACTTACCACTGAAGATTCGTTGGACATTTCCTGGACAAGAAATGGGTGGTGCTTCGGGAGTGCTTGCAAGGAAGGTAGCGGACCGCATTAGCATGCTCATGATTCCTGTGATAGAAGCCAGGCACGCTGGAGAATACATTTGCACTTCTGAAAATGCGGCAGGAACAGCATCTGAGTCTACGCTGCTCACTGTCAATGGTTTGCAGTTCTTATCCATTGGGCGACTATGAGTGCAGTTTGTTTTACATAATTCCCATTGTTAATTTTTTTTTTCACCTTTACTTTATTTCTCTTTTCCTTGAGAAACGTCTTCAAAAACATAAACTCTTCCATGACAATTCGTTGATAGTTACCAACGTTATTTATTCCTCTTCAAAGGTGCCTCTTGTTGCACACAAATATCCAAAGTAGCGAGAGCCATTTGGAGATTATTTGATACATTAGAGCTTCTAAACTGTGTTACTGGTTTAAAAATAACTTTTCTTTTATTTGGACTTTCTTTATATTTTCAACTCTTTTGACCCGGTACTGATCCTTCAATCGACTCAAAATGATCTCTCCTAATCCACCATATTTTTACGATTTTAGAGTATCGTTGAATAATGTTCAATAGCGTTTTTCAACCGATTTCAATTGTGCCATTTCATATTTGCAAATAAAATTTGGATCTATGAAAATCAGTTTGGAGGTTGTACAAGCTTAAGTACAACTAAAACAAAAATATGCTCTTAAATCTTAAAAAATATCCTCTTGCTGACAGTCGGCCCGCAACTTTTACCGATTGCCTTCAATACTGAAACAACAAATGAAGGAGACTCTGTGTCCGTGGCTTGTTCGGTTTCAAAAGGTGACATGCCTATGGATATTTCTTGGGCTTTTAATTCAATTCCGATCGATTCATCAAAAGACTCGAGGATTACAATAAACAGAATCAACAAGCACCTGAGTACTTTAAGCATCGACGGAACCTTGGCCAGACACGCTGGAGAATATTCCTGTTCCGCTTCGAATCTCGCAGGATCTGTCAGCCATTCGACTACTCTCTCCGTCAATGGTATTTAATCGTTCACTCTATGTCTTTTATAGCAATATATGCATTTCCTCTCCTTATTTTTCCTGAATCTACGCTATAAACTTATGAAAATGAAATTATGAGACTCGATTCGACTCATTGTCAGTCAACGCAAGACATAATATGCAGTAAAATGAACCGGACTTTTAATCAGATTTTTGCCAATCCGAGTCCGACATCTACGATCATGAATCTTTCTTCGTCACCGCCATACCAAATTTCGAATTAGATGTAACTTATTCCTATACATATTGTTCTCTGTCGACTATCAGTCGCTCCGCAGATACTGCCTTTCTCGTTTGGTAAAGAACCCGCCAACAGTGGGGATTTAGTATCAGTAACCTGTTCGGCGATAAAGGGAGACCTCCCACTAGATATTTCCTAGAGTTTTAACGGAACACCGATTGAGAGTCATCAAGAGGCGGATATAGTTTTTGCGAGTACAAACCGAAAAAACAGCGTTCTGACTATTGAGTCAGTGACGGCTAGACACGCCGGACAATACATCTGTATGGCGTCCAATCGTGCTGGTGCTGCTAGTCATTCCACCGTTTTATCCGTCAACTGTACATCGTTACAACTGATACTTACCTATAATGTATCCCTGTTTCAATCATTCCTTCTGCATTGACTTTTACCTTTCACTGAAAATTTCCCTCTGCGCATAGCCTAACTTTCTAGTCTTATTATTTTCTCGAACTATTTTACTTTATCTCACTCATCGCAACAATTTGTGTTATGCAGTTGCACCACAAATTCTTCAGTTCTCATTTGGCGATGAACCTCTCAATTCAGGAGAGATGCTTTCTGTGACATGTACTATTGTCAAGGGTGACTTTCCCGTGAAATTAACTTGGTTATTTAATGATCAACCTGTGTCACCAAACCACAGTGATATAAATATTGTAAGCGACCGACGAGTCAGTTTTTTGAGTATTGACAGCGTAGCAGCGAGGCATACTGGGAATTATACATGCACAGTGACAAACGCCGCTGGATCAGATAGTCACGTTGCAGTCCTAAGGGTCAATGGTAGAGCATTCAATGATTTTTGTTGTCTTTCGGCCTTTATACATTCAAAAGTCTCTTTATATTGTGTCTGTAATTTATTGTCAAACCCGTAGACTACGAGTGATAAGAATGGCATGTGCCATTGTTAACTTTACCTCAAAACCTATTGACATATTATGATGAATTGAAGACAAGCTGACTATTTTTTTAATGCTTCGTCGCTTCTTAACGATTTTTGTTTCCCTTTTCTACATTCGTCAGCAGTTTCTTACAAGTAGTAACAATTGACAAACAGTATTTTGTTATACATGACCATCCTTTTCCTGTATCTCATCAACGATTAACTGAGTCTCTGGTTAAGACAGCTATCTTTTCCTGAGTTCGTAGTTTCCCCACGAATCGCTCCGTTTGAAATGGCCGATAAGGCAGTAAATTGGGGAGATTCAGTTTCGGCTGTGTGCACCGTTGTCAACGGAGATACTCCTCTGGAAATAAGGTGGGCATTGAATAATGCATCTATCGGGATCAAACAAGCAGCTTTCAATGGCGATATGCATCCACCACTTTTAGTATCCACCACCAAGAGAAACAGTCTGCTAACCATTGATTCTGTCAACAAAGAACACGCTGGCGCTTACACGTGTATTGCTACGAATCAAGCAGGGACTACGAGCTATACTGCCCAACTTGAGGTCAACGGTACATATATCTTCACGAAAAAACAAAAATTGCTGAAATAAGAGTGTTACTCCATGTAGAAATAACAGGAAGTTTCAAATTACATAATTGATTTCTAAAAACTGAAGTTACTTGTTCTAAGCTCTACATACAGTAACATTCTTCTTCTTACCTTGCAGCACTATTGTTTTTCGTGATGTAATGTACAGCAGCACATTAGCGCACTTCCCATCCAATTTCATCTGATATCATTCTCTCCAGTCTAAATTTTTCCTACTTTTTCCCCGCATTGGCACTTTGTTTCCATTGTTGCCAATAATCATTTCTTAATAATCGCTAAATAGAAAATGATCTTGTTCGCAACAGTTACTCCTTAGATCCCTAATACAAAACATCTCTTGGGTATAGAGAAATATAAATATTGGACAATGTATCAATAACTACCTCTAAAAAATAATTCTAGAAATAATAATTACGATATTTCATCAGTAAGCAATACACTGAAATTTCCATTGATGTTCATTCGATTTATGTCCTCCTGCTCTAAGTCGATAACTTCTTCAGTTCGTTTCAGCTCGTCAGAGTTCGCTTTCAGCGTTTCGCGCAAAAAGTAATCAATCACGCGTAATCCGTGGAGTACTAAGTGAAACCCACGTTAGAAATATTGATTCATACGGTCTTGAATGTTTACGTCACGTAGATTCTAGGAAGCGTATCACGGCAACTACATACTTTGTCCGAACAGGGATATAAATAGAGATTTTAGTGCATTTTTTTATTGATAAATAATTTTATAAACAAAATCACTTTTTGACCACCTTTAAACAGATACAAGTCATTTTTATAACAGAATCGATTCCATATCTTTTTGAATTTAGCTCCTTTTAAATTAAAAAAAAAATAAATAAAATGTAAATCAGGTGGAAATTGAAAGCTCTGTACTAACTTGTACAGAAAAATGATGTCTTGATTGTATTTATTTTTTCACAAGTTGCGCCGCAGATAGCACCTTTCATTATCAGAGAGAAACCAGCGAACTGGGGTGACACAGTCACGGCAACTTGTACTATGATCAAAGGAGACCAACCTGTTGAAATTGAATGGTCTCTGAACGGAATACCAATAACACACGATCATTCCGATATCTCAATAGTAACGACTAAAAGAGTCAGCCTATTGACAATTGACGTCGTTAAAGCAAACCATGCAGGAGAATATACTTGCAGTGCTAGTAATGCAGCTGGAGGAACGAGTTATTCCGCTCCTTTAATCGTAAATGGTATACATTGTTATCTTCTTGAAGGAGATTTTTGCTTGTAAATCTTTGAATATGTTAGATTCCATTAAATTTATCCACCTTCCAATCACGGAAATATCCAAAACTTTTTCACAAATTTGTTATTCTATGAAATACCGATTTCAGTTGAATTAGTCGATATGGGAAATCGTTTTCGAAAACTCAGGTATTATCCATGGCTTCATGTTCAAGATAACACCAAAGTTCACATGCAGAGGAATAATTACTTTCTTTTTTGTTTAAGTCGCTCCGCAAATAGGTCCGTTTGCTATAAGTGATGGTCCTGCAAATTGGGGTGATACTATATCTGCAGCTTGTTCAATAATCAAAGGCGATTTACCCGTGGAAATTATTTGGCTCTTTAATGGAGAGAGCGTTGGCTTACAAAATCCAGATGTACAAATAACTTCGATAAATAAACACATGAGTGCGATCAGTATAGAATCTGTCGCAGCTAGGCATGCAGGGGAATATACTTGCGTGGCAAAAAACAAAGCAGGGAATGTTAGTCATTCGGCGATTTTGACAGTCAATGGTACCTATATTCCTCTCAATTTCGTGCACGTTAATTCGAATACAGTATTGCACATGTGTTTTAATAACGTTTTGATAAAAATACTTTTACACTTTTGATAGATACAGAACCGCTATTTGTAGTCGCATCAAACATGTCGAAGGATATCAAGCTTTGTATATTTCTATATTCCAAACTTCCCTTTCCATTAAATCCTACCTTTATCGCAAAATTGTCTAAAAAACTTATTGGATTTTTAGTTGCGCCACAGATTGTCCCCTTCACCTTTGGCAATGAACCCGTGAATTCAGGAGATGCGGTTTCCGCAACTTGTTCTGTTTCCAAGGGTGATCAACCGTTGGAACTGTCTTGGGCATTTAATGGAAATTTTTTGTCATCCCGAACCAAGTCGGGTGTAACATTGTCGTTAAGCAAAAAACTCAGCGTATTGGAAATTGATCCGATAAATGCTGGGCATGCGGGTGAATACACGTGCACTGCGTCAAATGAAGCTGGAGCGACAAGTCATACTGTCACTCTTGCTGTAAATGGTAAAAGATCAATGAATGCTAGTGCCTTTTTTTACTATCATTTGTTACAAATACAATGATCATTTCCCTGTTCCAATCCTTTTGCTCCAACTGCATCTTCCACCATCTCAGGTGTTCCATGACATTCAATGTCAAGTCCAATTTTGTCTTTACTTCATTTTTACAATTAACGGTAGCGTGTCAAATATTTTTCCTCGTATCTAGGTTCACATTCTTCAAAGAAAACCTTTTATTTGTAAGATATTTCCATATAAAGGACTTTCCATTTCTTCTTGCGACTTTAAAGTGATTACATAATTCTCTTTAAAGAATATGTCTTTCAATTCCAAGAGAACGTTTAGATTGGATTTTATATTTCTCATCGATTAATTGCAGTTGCTCCACAAATAGCCCCCTTTACAATTGGAGATGCACCGGCAAATTGGGGAGAACAAATTTCTGTGATGTGCAGTGTTTTGAAAGGGGATCAACCAATTGAAATAACATGGAGTTTAAACGGCGAACAAATAACCCTCGAGAGTCACCCTGACATAAAAATATCAAGAAACGGAAAAATGATTTCACTCCTTAGTATTGACTCTGTAACTGCGCGTCACGCCGGAGAATATACATGCGTGGCTAGCAATATGGCAGGCTCCGTCAGCCGATCTGCAGAATTATCGGTCAATGGTATAAATTGTTAATCTTATTGGTGATTAAATTCTTTTCTAACAGTAGAAAATCCTTCATATTCCTCTACCAATAACATTCATTTCCTTTTATTCCATAGCCCTGAGATATGATCGTTTTTGATAATCGTTTTTTTTTTCATTTTAGTCGCAACTTAAATACTATCAAAGAATGGTTGTAAAGATAATATAAAAAATTCTATTAAACATCGTACCATATCTTTTTACAAATTTTTAGTTTCTTCCAGAGTATAAACAAAGTAAACGGCCAAAAGAATAATATTTGTTATTTATTTTTTATGTGTTTAAGTCGCACCACAGATAGGTCCATTTATTATCAGCGATGGCCCAGCAAACTGGGGTGACACTGTGTCAGCAACTTGCTCAATTGTGAAAGGCGATTTTCCCATTGAAATTATTTGGCTATTTAACAGTGAACCGATAGATTCTCAAAACTCGGATGTAGTAGTAACTTCAATCAATAAACATATGAGCGCGATCAGTGTAGAATCTGTCGCAGCGAGACATGCAGGAGAATATACGTGTGTGGCAAAAAACAGAGCAGGAAACATCAGTCACTCTACTATATTATCCGTCAATGGTACCTAACATTGAATAGACTTTGTGCACGTTCATTCGAGTAAACTAATGCTCATAAACTTTCTTTAATGACGATGTAATTATAATGATCTTGCACCATCGTAAGGTAAAAAATGCTAAACTGCCTTCGCACTGAATGTATAAAGGGAAAAAAAGCTTTAGTCCTCTTGTGCTTTAAAATTCTCCCTCACTCCTATCCTCTTTTTATATTTTTAATCATGTTTATATGTATATTTGATTTACTCACCTGAAAATTCCAGAAACTTTATTTTGATAAGATATTGTACTGAAATATTTTATTAAAATCCGCTATCTTTGTAAAAGTTAGGCATATTTATTTATTTATCTTTGACAACTTTCTACTAGTTGATTACTTTTAATTATGGTACAAAATATACAATTGATATTGTACAAATGTACCAAATGATCAATGATTGCTTACAGTTGCACCACAAATAGCACCATTTACAATTGGGGAAGAGCCAGCAAACTGGGGAGAACAAATTTCCGTGGTTTGTAGTGTATTAAAAGGGGATAGTCCAATAGAGATAACATGGAGTCTAAACGGTGAACAGATAACACCTCAAACTCACCCGGACGTATCAATATCAAAAACGGGACAAAAGATTTCACTTCTTATTATTGACTCTGTAACTGCACGTCATGCTGGCGAATATACTTGCGTGGCTAGTAATATGGCAGGATCTATCAGCCGATCTGCAGTTTTATCAGTGAATGGTACACTGCTCATAGCTATTATAGCACCTAACAATTTTATTTCTGTAATATTAAATCCTCTTTATCTCCTTCTTCCATTCCAAATCAACGTCGAGGTACTCATACTTTTCGCTCAAGTTTTTGATTACTCGATTCATTCTACTCATATTTTGTCACAGTTGCACCACAAATTGCACCATTTTCCTTCGGAGAGGAACCGATAAATGCAGGAGACATGGCGTCAGTTCAATGCGCTGTAACTAAAGGAGACTTACCTCTAGATGTAGCCTGGATGTCCGATGGTCGCCCGATAATATCTGAACAAACTGACATAATTATTATTGACTCCGGAAAACGACATAAGCAGTTAACTATTGAGGCTGTTAATGCAAGGAACGCAGGAGAATATTCCTGCGTTGCATCAAATCTTGCGGGATCTGTTTCACGATCAGCCATACTTAACGTCAATGGTATCTAATTATGTGGATAGTTTATCCCCCTATTTGTTCCTCACACGTATCACTTTCCTTTGTCGAGATTCCATTTCTCCATAAGCGCGTTTGGAGTTAAATTTTAATCGTTAGTTGTAAATCATCTGAAAGAAAACAAACCTTTCGTGTTTTAATTTAGTGCGATTGTCGAATAAGACAAATGATAATTCATACAAAAAATATATTTACAACGTGTCGTAAATATTAAAATTATTATATCATACAATATAATCTTCAACAATCTATTCCTCTATGTGAATTCCATATGTATGTGTATGGTATAACAATCAGAAAATTGATGCCGCTTTGATATCTACCATTTTTTCAAATAAAAATTGTAAAGTTTTATTGACAATTTTATCATTACTTCGCATTCCAGAAGTCTTTCTTGTATTATCTCTGTTTATGTTCGTAGTTGCTCCCCAAATAGCAGTTTTTTCATTTGGAGAAGAGCCTGCAAATGCAGGTGATACAGTATCGGTACAGTGCACAGTGTCTAAAGGAGATTTTCCTTTGGATATCGCCTGGATATTTGAAGGTCGTCAAATACAATCTGATCGAGAAGATATAGTTGTATCTAATTCTGGAAAGCGTATCAAACAATTGGCTATAGAATCCGTGGCAGCAAAACATGCTGGAGAGTACACATGCGTGGCATCAAACGTAGCTGGTTCCGTTTCGCACTCAGCCACACTGAAAGTTAATGGTACATTTGTACCTTACAAACTATACTCACTTCCTTAAATCTCACAGATATCCTAGAATCCTTCCTTGACTCTTTCTATCAACACTTAAAATTGGCTCCACGTCGGAGAAAAATTATGTTCAGAAATCTTAGAAGCAACAGTGTTTCTCTTTAAAATTTTTACACTGGCATGATGATGTTTTTACGGCTAAATACGAATCTTATTTATCATAGCGTTTTGTTTCCGAATAATTATACGTAATGTTCTCTACGTCACGTGGAAATAAGTTGTATCTCTTACAATTTCCGTTATATTATTCAATCGAAATTTCATTTTTGCTTAAAATATTTGCTGGAGATTCTTTAATTTTACCTTCTAGTCGCACCTCAAATAGCACAATTCTCCTTTGGAGGGGAAGCCGCCAATGCAGGTGATATGGCATCAGTACAATGTGCTGTAATAAAAGGAGATTTACCTCTAGACATAACTTGGATGTTTGGAGATCAGGAAATAGGAGTAGATTCTCAAGATGCAGTCTTGTCAGGTTCCGGGAAACGATTGAAACAATTAACCATCGAGGCAGTTGCAGCCAGACATGCTGGAGAATACACGTGTGTGGCTTCCAATGCAGCTGGTTCTGTTTCCCAAACTGCTGTGCTTGAAGTCAATGGTACCTAATGGCTAATTATCTGCAGAGCTTGTCCCACTTTCTGTTTCCTTATACTTCCTCTTTCCTATGTCAAAATTTTATTCCTTATTCATCGCGTTTAAAATTACACTAATTATTACTTTTTAAGAATTAGCGAAGAAATGTGTCTCCTCTTACGAGTCCTACTCATATACTTTGAAAGAAATAATCAACGCAGCAGTATTAGTCTGATTTGTTTGATGAATAGCGGTAAATGATATGTTAGATAAACCCTTTACAATGTGTACATTGTTTTGTACATATAATGATTGTCTTATATTTATGGTCTTCAATATTCCATTTCGTGTCAATTAAGTGAATTGATATTACAATTTGTTTGTAATATTGATTAGAAAATGATGATACATTTACCATTGTTTTGAGGAGAAATCTTCCTATCGAAATTTTAAAGTGTTAGGGACGATTTTGTAATCTTTCCACACTCGAAAAGTCTTTACTCCCATTATTTCCGTTTCTGTTCATAGTTGCTCCTCAAATAGCACTGTTTACATTTGGAGAAGAACCAGCAAATGCAGGTGATACAGTATCGGTACAGTGTACAGTAACTAAAGGAGATTTCCCTTTGGATATTGCTTGGATATTTGAAAGTCATCCAATACAATCTGATCGGAAAGATATTATTGTGACTAATTCTGGAAAACGCGTCAAACAGCTGACTATAGAAGCCGTGTCAGCAAGACTGCAGGAGAATACACATGTGTGGCATCCAATGTGGCTGGTTCCGTTTCGCATTCAGTGGCACTTGAAGTTAATGGTACTTTTGTACCTCATCAATTTTAATCATTTTAAATATTCCTTATATCCCAATATCCTTTCTTAAATCTTTCCATAAACACTTAAAATTGGCTCCACGTCGGAAAAAATGATGTTCAGAAATCTTAAAAGAAACAGTGTCTTTTTTGAATATTTTGATAATTATGCAGTTAAAGCTGTTAAAGAACGACTTTACGTTATGTTCTCTACGTTAGTTTCGAAAAAGAATATATCTTACTATTTTCGTCTATGAATGGAGCAAAACTCTATTTTCTGCAACAATTATTAGCTAGAAACCGTTTAATTTTACTTTTTAGTCGCACCACAACTAGCACAATTTTCATTTGGAGAAGACCCTGTTAATGCGGGTAACTTGGCATCAGTACAGTGTGCTGTAATAAAAGGAGATTTACCTTTAGACATAAATTGGATGTTTGGGGATCATGAAATAGAAGTAGCGCAACAAGATATGGTGATATCAGGTTCCGGGCAGCGGGTTAAGCAATTGACCATTGAAGCAGTTGCAGCCAGACATGTTGGGGAATACACGTGTGTGGCTTCCAACGCCGCTGGTTCTGTTTCTCAAACAGCTGTCCTAGAAGTCAATGGTATCTAATTAAATGGACAGTTTTTTCCTCTTTTTCTTCCTTAAATGAACCACTTTCCTATATCGAGATTCCATTCCGCAATTCGCGCATTTATAGTTATGTTATTTAAACCTACTAAAATATCTCAGAGGCAAATGAATCTCCATTTTTCAACTATTCTCACGGTTTCTGATTAAATACTCTAAAAGAAATAGCGAAGCTGTGTTAGTATAGTGCGTTTGACAAATAGGATAAACAATTAATTTATTGTCCCATGTATCAAGGTCTTCAATAAACTATAGAACTATTTGAAAAGCTTGACGAATAAACTCTTTCCTGTTGAAATCACAAACCTTTAGTGACAATTCTGTAATTGTTCCACATTCGAGAAGTCATTACTTGCATTATTTCGGTTTCTGTTCGTAGTTGCTCCCCAAATCGCACTGTTTACATTTGGAGAAGAACCTGTAAATGCAGGTGATACAGTGTCGGTACAGTGTACAGTAACGAAGGGAGATTTCCCTTTGAATATCGAATGGATATTTGAAGGTCATCCAATACAATCTGATCGAGAAGATATGATTGTATCTCATTCTGGAAAACGCGCCAAACACCTGACTATAGATGCTGTGTCAGCAAGACATGCTGGAGAATATACATGCGTGGCATCAAATGTAGCTGGTTCCGTTTCGCATTCAGCGGCACTTGAAGTTAATGGTACTTTTGTACCTGCTAAACTATTTTCACTTTTTTTACTATTACTTGCAACCCAAAATCCTTCCTTAAGTCTCTCCACCAAATTAAAATTGGCTCCACGTGGAAGTTTTCATAATTTTCATAAAAAAATTGATTAATTCAAGAATTGCTTTCTTTGCACTATCATGGTGGTATTTTTACAAGCAAATATCTTATTTATTCTAGCATTTGGTTACAGAGCGACTATACGTAATTTTCTGTTTTACACGAAAAAAAGACATAGGCCATACTATTCGTCTTTTATGAATCTGTGAAAGTGTTTTATATATATATGTATGTATAGACATATATATATATATATATATATATATATATATATATATATATATAATTTTTGCTACAGATCCTTTAATTTTACTGTTTAGTCGCACCACAAATACCACAATTCTCATTTGGAGGACAACCCGTCAATGCGGGTGACATGGCATCAGTACAATGTGCTGTAATAAAAGGAGATTTACCTCTAGATATAACTTGGATGTTTCGAGGTCAGGAAATAGGAGTAGGTCAACAAGATATACTTATATCCACTATCGGAAAACGGCTTAAACAACTAACCGTCGAAGCAGTTTCAGCCAGACATGCTGGAGAGTACACATGTGTGGCCTCCAACGTAGCTGGATCTGTTTCTCAAACAGCTATCCTAGAAGTCAATGGTATCTAATTATTTGAACAGTTTATCCCTCTTTCTATTCCTAACACGAACCACTTTCCTATGTTAAGATTTCATTCCTCAATTAGTCTAGATTTATTTATTTATTATTTAAATCTTGTATAATATCTATGAAATAAATCTCCATTTGTCGACTCCACTCGTGGATCCTACTTACATATTCTAAAAGAAATAGCGAAGAAGTATTAGAATAATGCCATTATTTTCTTTTCTCTTCGCAGTTGCTAATGAAGTAACATGCTTTTCACTTGAAGAAGAGCCAGAAAATACAGATGATACAGTATCGATACATTATACAGTATCTAAAAAATATTTTCCTTTGGATATCGCCTGATATTTGAGGATCATCCAATTCAATCTGATCAGGTTAACGTTACTTTTATACCTTACAAAGAATACTCACTTTATTGACGATTACTGATATCCCAATGTTCTTCCTTGACTTATTCTAACAAAACTTCAAATTGGCTTTTTGATGAATGGTTCTCATCATGTTCCTCGATTTATTTCGGATAGATTAAAATTAATGTTTTACAATTCTGATTGGAAATTGTCTAAAAATACGGTTTTTTTAAATATCTTATGCACTATGGCACGGTCATAATTTTTTTTAGATTAATATTTGCTAGAGATCGTTTAATTTTACGTTCTAGTCGCACCACAAATAGCACACTTCTCGTTTGGAATGGAACCCGCCAATGCAGGCGACATGGCATCAGTATCTTGTGCTGTAATAAAAGGAGATTTACCTCTAGACATAATTTGGATGTTCGGAGATCATGAATTAGAAGTAACTCAACAAGATATTGTTATATCAGGTTCCGGAAAACGACTAAAACAATTAACCATCGAAGCAGTTGCAGCCAGACATGCTGGAGAATACACATGTGTGGCTTCTAATGCAGCTGGTTCTGTTTCCCAAACAGCTGTGCTTGAAGTCAATGGTATTGATTAGCTTGATTTCTAGTGCTCGTTTACCTTATATTCCATCCTCAACCTTTTCAAAAATTTTTCCTCCCGATTCAAGGTGATGTAATTGATACACTTCTTTAGCAGAATTCAGAAGGATTATATATTCGGGGATGAAAAATTTAATTTCAGTAGAAAAACTGTGGTTAGAATCAATTTCTTTATTTTATAGTTGCGCCACAAATAGCATCATTTTCCTTTGGAGAAGAACCTGTTAACGCGGGTGAAATTGCATCAGTGCAATGTGCTGTGCTGAAAGGGGACTTGCCTCTAGAAATTAATTGGATGTTTACGGATAAAGCAATAGATTCTAATCAAATTGACTTGGTGGTATCAAGTTCTGGAAAACGTATTAAACAATTGACCATTGAGGCTGTTGCATCAAGACATGCTGGAGAGTACACATGTGTGGCCTCCAACGCAGCTGGATCGGTTTCTCGATCAGCCATACTAGACGTAAATGGTATTTTAATGACTTGTAATTTTACCCATTTTAGCACCTTATCCTGCTTTGCCATTGCTTCAGTTTATCCTATGCAATTTATTATGTAACCTACATCGGATTACTATTGAAGATTCAGTAATGAATTACGTGATTAGTTTCTAGTTAGCGTCTTATTTTTTTTAATAGTTGCTCCACAAATATCATTGTTTTCTTTCGGAGAGGAACCTGCAAACGCGGGCGATATGGCATCAGTGCAATGTGCTGTCATAAAGGGAGACATACCTCTTGAAGTTACCTGGATGTTTGCGGGTCAACCGATACAATCTAATCAACGAGATATGATTGTTTCTAACTTAGGAAAACGTCTTACACAATTAACAGTAGAAGCTGTTGGTGCCAGGCATGCCGGCGAATATACGTGCGTGGCTTCTAATGCAGCTGGCTCTGTATCGCGATCAGCTGTTCTCGATGTCAACGGTACTTTCATTCCTTACCTAAACCATGCTGCCTGACAAGTTTTACTTTCAAAATGAAAACACCAACTTTTCCTATTTCCACTCCTAGATTAAAACAAGAAGGGCGTAAAGCATTTGAAATAGGTGTTTTCCAGTTCCGAGGATTTGATTACTTTATTTCTGCAGTCAATTATTGGCTACATTGTATAGCTGTATGGCTATCCTTCTTTTCCATAGTCGCACCACAACTAGCGCAATTCACTTTTGGTGGAGAACCTGCCAATGCGGGCAACACAGCCTCAGTGCAATGTGTTGTAATCGAAGGAGACTTACCGTTAGAGATAACATGGATGTTTGAGGGGCAAAAAATTGATTCCGATCGTAACGACATACTTATATCCACTATCGGAAGACGGATTAAACAATTGACCATCGAAGCGGTCGCAGCTAGGCATGCTGGAGAGTACACGTGCGTTGCTTCAAACGAACCTGGGTCGGTTGCTAGATCAGCTATGCTTATAGTCAATGGTACCTGCAATCCTCAGAATTATGACTTTAAAATTTTTGTTGCCCATCAATTTGATCTTGATTAGGATATTATTTTGTTGATCCCAGCGTTCTATTGTGCATGCTGTGTTTATCGTCATAAAGACAACCTTTCCTTACCTTTCATTGCAAATTCGTTGAGAACGTATACAGTTGATATTGGCAGTAACTTCGAATACTTTACACGATTTATTGATTAACTCGTTGAAAATCATTATTACCTCGAAGAATTCTTTTTTTCCCAGTTGCACCCGAATTGTCACCGTTTTCGTTTGGTGAAGAGCCTGCGAATGCCGGCAACATGGCTTCAGTTCAGTGTGCAGTGATACAGGGAGATTTACCTTTAGAAATAATTTGGATGTTTGAGGGTCGACCAATAGAATCTGAGCGTACAGACGTAATTATATCTGGTTCGGGAAAGCGTCTTAAACATTTAACCATTGAGGCTGTTGCCGCTAGACACGCAGGAGAATATACGTGTATTGCATCCAACGTCGCCGGATCGGTGGCACGATCATCCGCGCTTAAAGTTAATGGTACACAACACCGCATGCGTTAATGATCGCTCTTAAAAATTTGAGTTTTCCTAAAAACTTCCTTACCTATTCAACCCCAAGTACAATCCGATTTATTCTGCCTTGAATTAGTGCTGTAGAGTTGTCAAGTTCACGACTTAAATTGTTTATAATGTTTCAAAATTAAGGTGTTAAATATATTCGCAATTCATCTTGAGTTGTTTCCATATTTCATCTGGTAAACAAATAAGAATTTAGAAGACTAGGATTAATCACCACATGAAGATATAGACCTCTAAGACATTTCGATCTAATTAATCACTGATAGTTTGTCGAATGGATGTTTAGATGCAAGTGTCAAGAGAAGTGTCATTTTTGATATGTTTGCTTGCCTTAGTTGCACCACAAATTGCACCCTTTTCGTTTGGAGAGCAACCGGTTAATGCAGGTGAGGTAGCAATGGCACAATGTGCCGTCATAAAAGGAGATTTCCCTCTGGAGATTATCTGGATGTTTGGAGATCGCGAGATTCGATCAAACCACCTTGACATGGCAGTATCTGATTCTGGAAAACGTGCGAAGCAATTGACCATCGAAACTGTATCAGCTCGACACGCTGAAGAATACACTTGTGTGGCAACAAACATTGCTGGATCAGTTTCCCGATCAAGCATACTCAAAGTTAATGGTATTTGCCATACTCTCCAATATTATTTCTTTCCTCCCATTCCTCCATAGACAAACATCCTTCAACTACAATCTGGGAATACTACCTTTTAGACGTCGTTAGTAATATCGATCATTTATTTCCGCAGCTCCAATTAAAAATGAACCAAGGTTATTAAATTATTGCAAATTCGAATACTTCAATTATATATTAACGACGTGCAAATTATCAGTGGGTAAATAATTAGTATTTTCTACTTTTCTCTTCATAGTATCGCCACAAATAGCACCATTTACTTTCGATGGACCTGTAAACGCTGGTGATGTTGCATTAATTCAATGCTCTGTGACCAAGGGCGATTTTCCGTTGGAAATTATGTGGATGTTTGAAGGGCGTCCAATAGAATCTGATATGCATAATGTAGTAGTCTCTAATTCTGGGAAACGAGTTAAGCAATTGACCATCGAGACTGTTGCGGCTAGGCATGCCGGAGAATACACCTGCGTTGCATCAAATGTCGCTGGATCGGTTTCGCGAACAGCAGTGCTTGAAGTCAATGGTACTAACTATAGTCTGTAAATCTTCGTAACCTTCGTCTCACTTACCTATCTAGTTCACAAGTCCTAATCCTAGTTAATCCATGCCTTCTTTTATAAATAACTAAGGTTATTATTACATCCTCATTTTTAAAATCAATTTCGCTACACAGATCCTCAGAAGGAAAAAAAACACCTTAAGTTGGCTACTGAATATTTTCGTTTTGGGTGAAACGATTTTTCATTATAATTAATGCTGACCTTTTGCCTTGTGTGATTCAACAATTTTTACTATTCTTGTCGCAGTTGCACCACAGATAGCGCCTTTTGCTTTCGGGGAGGAACCCGTAAACGCTGGTGACATAATTTTAATTCAATGTGCTGTGATGAAAGGGGACCTTCCCTTAGAAATAAAATGGATGTTTCAAGGTCGTATACTAGAACCAAGTCAAGCGGATATAATCGTGTCAGATTATGGTAAACGAGCTAAACAATTAGCCATTGAGTCAGTTGCAGCAAAACATGCTGGAGAATATACTTGTGTTGCTTCAAACAACGCTGGATCGACATCACGATCTGCCGTACTCACCGTGAATGGTACTTTCTTATGGAGCCAAATGCCCATTCCATTTCCCTATTTCCTTTCTCAACATACATTTTCTTCTACTCTTTTTGTTCCGTCTACTTTCTCTTAGTCTTTTACGTTTAAATATCGAATATTTTAGATACATTATCGGTATAGATCTTCACATCAGTTCCGAACAACAAGGATGTTTCTATACAGCTTCAGTTTGTGATATTAGATGATTTTTATTTCTAGTAATGCCAAAGTTGTTGCCCTTCGATTTTGGTAAGGAACCACTAAACTCCGGTCAGGTTGTAACAGTACCTTGCGCTGTTGTGGAAGGAGATCAACCACTAAAGCTACGTTGGACTTTAAACAATCATGTTATTTCACCACATTCCGGAATTTCTGTCTTGGATCTCGGGGGACGCGGTGCAATATTAAGCATAGGATCAGTTCAAGCCTCTCATGCCGGGATTTATACTTGTGTTGCGGAAAATATTGCTGGAAGGCATGAACTGTCATCAGAACTTATAGTCAATGGTGCTTAATTTCATCTCCTTAAGTACTTTGGACTTTCATACCTTATGTCCATTGCTTTATCCTTTCCCTCGAATTCCTCCACTTTCTCGAAGCAGCTATTGAGTTTGGATAATATGATATCCATGGCCTATGTATCATAGAGAATGCATATATCGTTTATTTTTCTTTCCGGATACGAGTACACTGAAGTATAACTATGACACAGATTTCAGCTAACAAAGTGTAAGAAATTGAC
Source organism: Synergus gifuensis (assembly GCA_904066015.1). NCBI lineage: Eukaryota > Metazoa > Arthropoda > Insecta > Hymenoptera > Cynipidae > Synergus > Synergus gifuensis. The sequence continues at coordinate 230,550 of CAJFCO010000381.1, forward strand.
TTCTAGTGTATATAACTAATGAAACTTTTACAGTAATGTGAACTTTTCTTCAGCAAGAGATTCTTTTGATGGATGAATCACCTCTTTTTACACTGCTCTTTTTTCTGTTTTTCGTCTCTATAGTCCCGCCGCACTTGCAGCCGTTCAACTTTCACGAGAGTACGAACACCGGAGATCTGATAATTGTTCATTGTACAGTCTTAAAGGGCGATACGCCTATTACTCTCCAGTGGTTGTTCAAAGGGCGTAATATAGAAGTAGGTGATCAAGTGGAGATCACACCAATGGGGAACAGAGTCTCCTCTCTGACGATACCATCCGTAAAAGGCGAACATGCTGGGGAGTATGCTTGCGTAGCCGACAATGTTGCCGGTCGAGCTAGACATAGTGCTCATCTTAAAGTTAACGGTACATCTGCTGAAAGTTTTCAAGAATCAATCTTTGTCGTGAAATATGAGAATCTCCGCTAAACAAACCAATAGTGAACTATTTTGATGAAAGTGACTTATGAGTGAAAGTCATTACTAATTAGGTTTGGCTGAAAATAATATTTTTATGAACTTGTTAAGATTGGTTTGTTTAAAAAAGAGAACATTTTCTTTAACCTGCAGAATAGTTTACGTTGGCAGTATTGTGACGCTAATGTGTTGATTATTCTTTCTCTTCTCGGTTATAAAATTTGTATCTTGAACTCTCTAATTGATACTGTTACCTACATCTTCCAAAACTTGCATTAAATATTTTCTTTTTTAAACTTCAGGTATATAATAAGTTAGTAGGATGCTAGTTTGCGTATCAGCGTATTTATCTGACCAAACATTGTTGGTCTATATTTCCATGCGAATCCACGCATAGTTGATTAGTTGTACTTCTAAGTACTGATTTATATCCATATCCTATCCTACCTCCCTTTTTATCTTTTCTGTGAAAAGTAAAGCTCAAGTAAACAAATGCGTCTGAAAAAGAACATTTTTAAATAAAAGACAAATCAGATCACTCCTTTGAGAGGCTTCCTTTTTCAGTTAACTTTTTTTTACCGGTTAATTGATGATCCTTTCGTATTTGGTAGCTGCTTCATTGCGTTTCAGTGCAACCACGTATTAATCCATTCGATTTTGGAGAGCAACCTATTTATGCGGGACAAGCAGCTCAGTTACCTTGCATGGTACCTGTCGGCGATCTACCGTTAAACTTCAGCTGGACATTCCAAGGCAAACCTTTGTTAGAAATCATGGGGTACAGCATTGGAGAACTAGGACCACGAACTAGTGTCCTACTCATTGAAACGGTAACACCAGACCACGGTGGGACTTACGCGTGTGTTGCTAGAAATCCGTCAGGAAAGGCGGTGCACGAAGCCACTTTGCAAGTACACGGTTAGGGCGAAATTCCAAATGATTACGGCTGATGCCTCCAGAAAGCTATTTGCTTTCGTCTTATCGAACCGCTTATGGATGATACTGATTTTTTGTTTTCGTTTTGTTCCTGTTGATGAAATCAACCCTACTGGATATATTCATAATAAAAGTTTAGTTATTAAATAGAAGTTTCAGGCACAAGCAAATAAAAACTTTATATAAATTGAGGAAAGATTTGGTTCTACATGATGATAGCAGATTTCACTTTTCCTTTTAACATGTGGGTAATAACTATGTATTTGTTATTATATTATACATAAAGTCACTTTAGAGATTCCCACTAATTCACAATGAATCAGATTAAATAACTCAGTACAGAACATATAAAAATACACTCTTTGTCAAAACACGTCTGGAGGTTGATTGCCAAGAATGATGTAACATCTTTAAATGTCGTTGAGGATTGCTGAGTACCACCTGTGTACCAAGAAGTAGTATATAGGGGACATATGAAAGCCATTGGGCATGTCGGAGTTTCCTGGAATAATTCACTTGTTCTAAGCGCTTTTACGGCTGTACTGTGTATTAATAACAGAAGTTCATCTGACAGAGTCAAGGTGCAGTCCCATGTCGGCAGAAAACGTCGGCGTAAAGCAGAAACTCATGAGAGTGAAAGAGACAAACAGATCTGCCTATCTCTGTCACTCTCATGAGTTTCTGCTTTACGCCAACGTTTTCTGCCGACATGGAACGGCACCTTCAGAACAAACTTTAGTTCTCCCTGACAATGTCATATAGAGATGGGACATCGAGTGGAAAATATCAATGTTTCAAACATAGATATATCGAAAAGATAACATTGATGTGAAAAATCAACATCGATATCGTAAAGAAATCTGATTGGTTGTTATTTGTCGCGAAGTTTAAAATGCTAAAAAATATTATTTTTGACACAATAGGTGAAAAAAATCGACATCGAAACTTTATATCGAATATTGATAAGCAACATCGACGTTTCGACATCGATGTCCCATCACTACTGTCAGATGAATTTCTATTATTAATACACAGTTCGGCCGTAGAGGCGCTGAGATTAACTGTAGTGAACTAATTATTCCAAAAAATTTCAACCAAACCAAATTGGGTTCCCCAGCCTTAGGTATGTCTCCTTATACTCCTCCATGCTATGTACATTGTTAATATATTAGTAAACCATAGATTATGAAAATGTTACTAGATGAGAAACTCATATAAATTGTCGGTAAGGTAGGTCTCTACAAGCACCGATTATTCATGGCGATCAGCTATTCAAAAAACATAGGACGTGCGAATGTCAGATGTGTACATAATGTCAGTTCAATACTTAATATTTATTGTAATGACAAAAAACATGCTTCCTATGAAGAAAAGGAAAAGCGACATCAAAACAGATGCTTTGATCTTTGTCTATTCAAGCTAATTCTTCTGAGAAATTCTTTGCTCGAGGGAAATAGTAATAAGGATACTTTTATTGCGGGAGTCCGTAAGAGAATGTTTCATATTGGAAAAAAAAACCCTGAAAATGTATTCAATTTTGATAGATATTCAAATCACAAATGTTAATTAAAATAATGTAAAAAAATACAGTAGAAAATGATCCCGTAATTCCAGTCGATTTTCTCAACAGGTTTTCTTTTAACTTAATTCTTATTTGGTTGCTCTCTTTTAATTTGCTCTTTTCATACTACAAAAATATAACGTTATAATGAAAGAGCAGCCGCATTGCTACATTGTTAAGGAGTTGTGTATGAGTTGATAGGTTGACACGTTGGTAATGAATACCGCTTAATTTTATACTTTGGACCGAGTTGCTGATTGTACGTTACAAACATTAAAAAAAAGCAGTGACTTGATGTGCGTGACTTTGTTTGAAGCATCATTATACATATTTTCAGAGACCCAGGCATTTTCCAGATGGCGTAGCTCTAAAATTCGAATGTCGCTGTGTCGTATAAAGCTATTTCTATTTCGCTATCTCTCTTACATCTTCTATTTTTGGTCTCACATGCGACCTCTATCCTTTCCTCCTTTAAGTTCCCATTCCTACAGTCTCTTATGATCTGCATCGATTGAGAACTTGTTAGCTCTACGCCGTTATCATCGGCTTCAGGTGGTAAATTTTTTGTTCCTAAGATCCTCATGGCGTCACTTTCTAAAAGTGTTCGCTTCTCGCAAATTTATTTCTTCGTTCAGAAAGACAGGACCAAATTAGGATCTCGAATTGATACAAAATTCTTAGGCGTACAGCGCGTGGAGTCGATTAATCTCGCTTTCTCCAATCCCAATCTCAATCCTATCCCTGTCCATTATTCTGCACCAAATACCAAAAAAACCACCACACTTCTCAATCCCACTTCATTTTTCATAAATGTTTCCATGTAGATATTAGTTACTACCCGCATGCACCTCAATATGATTCACGCTTCACCGGCGGTTATGCATGATGACCCCTGGGGATTAAGGAAAGCTATTCCGCAATGGGTAATGAATAAAGAATTGATAAAAAAATAATTCCTAATTTATATCGAAGTTGGATAATAGTAAACATTAAAATAACAGAACGTTTTTACAGAACCTGGAAAATTTTAGATACTTTCAAAAGTCAAGAAATGTTGAAATTTTGACCTTTCTAATTAGACTGGCTTTCTATTTGAAATTAGTGAACTTTAAAATAGTAACTTAAATTGCAAAAGAATTTCAAATTCTTTTAACTTAAAAGATTTTGAGAGATGAAACAATAATGAAAAAATTTTTAAAACTTTAAGGGAATTCTCAAGGAAATGACTAATTTTTTAAGCCACTCTTTTGTAGTAACCATGATTACAAATTATTTTATTTCTTAACAGTGATTCGTTCTATGAATAGCTTTTAATTAATAAACAAAAATGTAAAGTTTTTAAAGTTAAAAAGTCACTAAAAAGAAAATTTTTATAATTCCACTTAAAAAGTATAAATCTTGCACTTTAAGAGAAAAGAATAGCTTTCCACATAGTTTGCATGAAAGTCTATCCTCAAATCGAATGATTCATAATATTTTTTGCTTTAGATAATTGTCCCACGTAGAAAGCTATTAATATGCTTACGTATTCAAGGAAAGTGCATCTTTATTAATATCACTATTTTTTAGTATAACTGATTTTTATAAAAAAATAATATATATATAAAATAATATATTATCCATCAAGGGGGAGAAGAGGAACTGTTTTGACGAGTGTAAGTTTTCTGTACGAGTCGGAGACGAGTATTAAAATCATATGTAATTGAGTCGAAAAAACTCCTCTCCTTCATGGCACATACGATATTTTAAAAAAAAATATGTAAGATTTATTCAAATTAATGTAATAAATTAATGTAAAGAATTTTGAATATTTATTTATTCAATAAGTTGTATAGATGCATTTTCCTTACTCGTATCGAAAGTCAGTCCTTTAGGAAATTTGTAAATAAAAATGTGTTAAATGTTATCACAGGTCTCTAACTAGAACTGTCTTTCTGTTAAACTAAACTATTAATTATGTCTTACAGTTTATTAATTTTGAATTTGTATCGACTAAGATTTCACGTTTGTTTATCTTCAAATTAGAATAACTCTATACATTGTCATTAATAATTAAAGCTTCGATAAGAAATATCAAGAATTAAAAAATTCTTAATTCCTAAAATCTTGATCAGACGAAAGGACTTTTCCTCTTGATACGAAGTTTACGATTATTGCTTTTTGGTGTGAAATTCCGACAAGAGAGAATGTACAGAATAATAATCATAATTTATTGATTCATGTAGTACCTCCACGCTGGATCCTTGAGCCAACGGATAAAGCTTTTGCTCAGGGCTCCGATGCAAGAGTAGAATGTAAAGCTGACGGTTTTCCAAAGCCCCAAGTCACCTGGAAGAGGGCTGCAGGTGAGCTACAATTTTTAATTTCAACTGTTCTTTGAATTTTCGATAAAAAAATGATAGCAGTTATGATAAGTCCAAATCAGAAGCTTTTACAAAGTTTAGAGATATTTTTCAGACAAATTATTGAACGAAATTTTAAAAGACTTTTCCTTCTGATTTACATTTTTAGTAATTACTATTATATGAAATTGCAGGAGACACGCCTGGCGATTACACCGACTTGAAATTAAATAATCCTGACATAAGCGTCGAAGATGGAACTTTGTCGATAAACAATATTCAGAAGACAAACGAAGGCTACTACCTCTGTGAAGCTGTGAATGGAATAGGATCTGGACTTTCAGCCGTGATACTCATCTCCGTACAAGGTATGGCAATTCATTAATAATTGTATTTTTGTAGACTAAGTTTCTAAAACATCGATATTTTTCATTCGATTATCAATATTTTAATATCGATATCACCCTACCGATATATCAATATTTCATATCGATATAAAGTTTTAATATCGATGTTCGAGTCGTAAGGATAGTAACAGTTTGGAAAAGAACAAAAATTAGGACATCCAAAAGACAACAATTATCTTGTTTAAAACTGTTCTTACTTATCTAATAATTTATATAAAGCAATTTTATCCTATGTTAAAAAAGAGATGTTACCAATATATCGAACACATTTTTGTCGAAAACCTGATTGGTTCCTTTGGAAATTGCTCAAATTTGTGTGAATTTATCGAATTTGAAAATTATTTTCAGACTATTTTCGTTTTCAAAACGATTACTAATAAAAAGGTTATATAGAGATAGAAAATAATTTAAAGTGATAAAAATAATTATTTTGATGTGAAAAATAAATTATTAGTGAAGCAAACAAATATTTCAAAATATATAACTAAGGTTAGTGAACATTATTTGAGAAATTAAACAGATTTTATATTAAACGGAAACTTTTACTGTGTTTTTTATATCACTTTGTAATATATTAATATTTAATAATATATTCGTATAATTTCAGATCAATTACCATCAGAATTATGAGATTTTATGGGATTATAAAGTAATTTTAAAGGAGTTGACTGTATATTTTGTGTAATTTTAATTAATTTGAGAAAGTTTTAGGAGATTTTTAAGCAATTTACGAAATTTCATTAGATTTTAAGGTATTTTAAGAGATTTCATGAGATTTCATGGAATCTTGAATTATTTTAAGGAATTTAAAAGGGTTTTACGAAATTTATTGAGATTTTAGAAATATTAAGTGATTTCACGGCATTTCGAGGAATTTTATGAAATTTTAAAGGATTTTAAAAAATTGCATGAAATTTTAAATATTTTTCTGAGATTGAACGATATTTCATAGGATATTAAGATATTTTAATGACTTAAGGGATTTTAAGGCATTTACGAGATTTCATTGGATTTTCAGGAATTTCAAGGGATTTCATAATATTTCATGGGATTTTAAGTAATTTCATGGGATTTGGTGATATTTTGAGAGATTCTAAGTAATTTTAAGCGACTTTAAGATATTTTACTAGATATTAAGTAATTTTAAGGACATTTATTTCCAGAAATTTTAAAGGACTTGGTAATATTATATTGGATTTTCAAGAATTTTAAAGAATTTAACGAAATTCCATGGAATTTTGAGTATTTTTAAAAGATATAATGACACTTTATGGAATTTTGAGTAATTTTAAGAAATATCAACTGATTTTGCGAAATTTAAAGGAATTTCATAAGATTTCATATAATTTTACGTAGTTTTTTGAGTTATAACGATAGGTTGTGGAATTTTAAGAAATTTTATGGAACAACAAGGAATCTCAAAGATTTTATGGGATTTTGACATTAATGACATTTATTTCCAGAAATTTTAAAGGATTTGTTAAGATTATTTTGGATTTTCATGAATTTCAAGGGATTTTATAAGATTTCATGGGACTTTAAGTAATTTTATGGGCTTTGATAATATTTTAGGAGCTTCTGAGTAATTTAAGCGACTTTAAGATATTTAATGACATATTAAGTAATTTTAAGCACATTTATTTCCGTAAATTTTAAAGGATTTGGTGAGATTATATTGGATTTTCAAGGATTTTCAATAATTTAACTAAATTTCATGGAATTTTGTGTAATTTTAAGAGATATAATGAGACTTCATGGGATTTTGAGTAATTTTAAGTAATTTTAAGAAATATCAATCGATTTTGCGAAATTTAAAGGAATTTCATAGGATTTCATAGGATTTTTAGTAATTTTAAGGGTTATAGCGATAGTTTGTGGAATTTTAAGGAATTTTATAGAACATCAAAGAATATCAAGGAATATCAAAGGATTTTATGAAATTGAAAAGAATTTCATCATATTTTTAAGGATGGTAAAGGCATTTTAAGATATTGTATGGGATTTTAAGAAATTTTAAAGACTTTTATGGGATTCAAGGTATTTTACGGAATTTCATGGTATTTTAAATACTTGTAAAATATTTAACGGGATATTAACTGATTTTGAGGATTTTACAGGTATTTTCCGAGATTTCATTGCATAGTCAGAAATTTTAAGTGATTTTTCATGACATTTCATGGGATTTTAAATTATTTTAAGGGATTTTACGATATTTTATATTTTAGTAATTTTAATTGAAATTTAATTTTAATTTAATTTTAATTTTAATTTTTTGAATTTAAGGGATTTTAAGAAATTTCAGTGGATTTTCCGAAATTTTTTTTTGAGATTTAATCAGACATCATGGGACTTTGAGTAATTTTAAGAAATATCAAATAAATTTACGAAATTTAAAGGAATTTCACCAAATTTTGAAGGATAATAAAGGCATTTTAAGGAATTTTATAAAACTCATGAAGATTGCTGAAATTAGATAAAGAATTACAAGATTTTATATTTCAAGAATTAAAAATTCTCAATTATTTTTTCTACTAGCAAAAGGTGTTCAAAAACGAGAAACTAATCGCACGCAGAGCGCGCGGTTCATAATTACTAGTATTTCAAATTTACTCCGAAGTCATGAATGTTGTCTCTAAATCTATATTTCTTTCTGATATCGATAATTTAAATATTGATATTTTCGTTTCGATATCTCATCACTATGTGTTGTAAAATTGCAAACATTGGCGTGGTAGGTTTCAGAAATTTTTTTAAGTAAATTTTGTAAGTCGCAATATTATAACCATACGAAAAATTTTGTAATTAAATGAACTTGTTTAATGTTGATCACACTTTGAATTTTAATTCACAGCGCCACCACACTTTGAAATCAAACTGCGAAATCAGACAGCTCGTCGAGGAGAACCAGCGGTATTGCAATGTGAAGCGCAAGGTGAGAAACCAATCGGTATTCTCTGGAACATGAACAATAAGAGATTAGATCCGAAGAGCGACTCGCGTTACACAATTCGAGAAGAGATATTGGCCAATGGTGTTTTGTCCGATTTAAGCATCAAGAGGACAGAGAGAAGCGATTCTGCACTTTTCACCTGCGTTGCAACTAATGCATTTGGCAGTGATGACACGAGTATTAATATGATTGTTCAAGGTAAATAAAGAATTCTTTACAAATCTAACCATATTCCCTCTCTAAAATCTACAGTCTGTTCAACAAGAGCGTGTGGTATGTATTTCTAAAACTATTGGAGATTTTTTAACGTTTTTTTTTTAAATTAAAGTACGTTCAAAGGACTAATACGCGTTTATGATACCGCTTCAGTATCGCTCGAACCGTTCGAGAGGACGCACGCAAACGAAAATGAGTTCTGTTTACGCTAAACGTTTTGAAGCCGTCTTCTTGTGTTCCCATCCAAAAGGACCAAAAATGTCCGTCGCAGCGGCTGCTAAATACTTAAAAAAGTCACAGTCGTTCATTATGAAGTGGGTTGAGCGGTATAAAGTCAGTGGAATTGTCGAAGATCTTCCTGAAAGAGGAAAAATGCGTGCAACAACCAGCAAAGAGGACAAAGCGATCGTGCAGCTATTCAAGCGTACCCCACAAAAAGGGAGTACACATTAGTACCAACACCATACGACAGCGATGGGCCGAATCGAAGATACAGTACCGTAGCACGAGGCAAAAACCCCTACTCTCAGAAACCCATATTGAAAAACGGAAGGCATGGGCTGCTGAAAATCTCGACCGGGACCTGTCGAACGATATTTTTTCTGACGAAGCGTCGTTCTGGGCATGGGTTCCCATTAAGTATGCCTCGTCTATGTCTGGCAGTAGATTTCTCCAGCGGACCATTAAACACTCAGTGAAGGTCCATGTTTGGGGATGCTTCTCTGAGCACGGTTTTGGATGTTGGGAGCTCTTCACCGAGAACCTAAACGCTCAGAAAATGTTGCAGATATACCAACGTGGTCTTCTAAGGTCTGCTAAAAAGATGTTTGGAGCCGATAATGCCGATTGGATCTTGCAAGAGGATAACGACCCAAAAAATCGAAGCCGTCTCTGTAGCGCTTGGAAAGAGGAAAATTACATCACGACCATCACTGGCCATCACAGTCCCCAGATGCAAATCCAATAGAAAACGTCTGGAGTATCTTGAAGTGGAAACTTGCCGAAAAACGTGTCTTCACCCTAAAACAGCTGTCACAAAGAATTAAAAAGTTATGGCTAGATTTACCAACGAACTATGCCGAAAAATTAGTTGAAAGTATGCCAAAAAGGTGCCAGACTATTCTGGACAACGATGGAGACTGGACCATTTACTAAGTGATTGCGTATTAGTACTTTGAAAATACTTTAATTTAAAAAAAATCTTTCAAATATCTCTATTAGTTTTAAAAATACAGACCACACGCTCTTGTTGAACAAACAGTATCAAGTGATTATTAGATTTGGGAAGGTTAGATTTGAGAGAGTCGAGTGTACTGGGAATTCTAATTAATCTCTATTAATTTTGCAGAGGTACCGGAGGTTCCTTATGGATTGAAAGTCCTTGATAAATCTGGAAGATCGGTTCAACTTTCATGGGCAGCACCTTACGACGGAAACAGTCCAATCAAGCGATACGTTATTGAATATAAAATGAGTAAAGGTTCGTGGGAAAGCGATATTGACAGAGTTGTAGTTCCAGGATCTCAACAGAATGTTGCCGGCGTTTTTAACCTTAAACCAGCTACTACTTATCATCTGAGGATAGTCGCTGAAAATGAAATTGGAACTTCGGATCCTTCCGACACAGTAACAATCATCACGGCTGAAGAAGTTCCATCTGGTCCACCAAGTTCAGTCAGAGTTGAAGCTCTTGATCAGCATACCTTAAAGGTAAATTAAATAGATTTAATAAATGTAAACTTTATGTCCAAGATAAGAGAAACGAAACTATTTAACTCGATTTCACTTAGGTAACATGGAAGCCACCTCCACGTGAAGATTGGAATGGAGAAATTTTGGGTTACTACGTAGGATACAGACTCTCATCTTCTGAAAAACCTTACATGTTCGAAACCGTTGAGTTTTCGAAGGAAGACGGGAAAGAGCATCACTTGCAAATAACGAATCTTAAAACTTATACCCAGTATAGCGTTGTGGTTCAAGCATTCAACAAAGTTGGCTCAGGTCCCATGAGTGAAGAAAGAAGACAACATACAGCGGAAGGCATACCAGAACAACCACCTCATGACACTACTTGCACCACCTTAACGTCACAGACAATTAGAGTTTCCTGGTCTTCGCCACCACTGAGTGCTGCTAATGGTGTTATTACTGGATACAAGGTATTTGTTTTTTAAAGTATACTAAACTTAAGTGAGCAACGTAAACACAATAATTTTTGAGCAACAAATAAAATTGGCTGACGGGGAACACTGACTGGTGGGAGAACAATGCAAAGTCGCAACCATCATTTTTTCGGTTTCTGGGTTTGTGATAGGCTGAAACCTGGTTACTGGTTCAAGCTTCAGCCAATCACAAACCTGTAAACGAGAAATGATGTACTTGTTGATTTCATTCACTCGTTCCACAAATTATCAACAAATTTCAGAAACTAATTCTTTGTAATAAAAAGTTATTAAGCACATGTTGTACAAGAATATTATTAATTATTATTTATTACATGTAGTTATTAATTACATGTTGTACAAGAATACATACAAGAGAATCTTTTAGATTATCTATGGGCCATCTGAGTCGTGGTATGACGAAAACACAAAGGACACCAAAATCACCTCTTCCAGCGAAACAATACTTCATGGCCTGAAGAAGTATACCAACTACAGTATGCAGATCCTAGCTTTTACCTCAGGCGGCGATGGAGTAAAATCAGCACCAATTCATTGTCAGACAGAACAAGACGGTAATTATCTCTTTACATTTTATGAATACTTAATTTAATACAATTTTATCAATTACAATTAAGAAAAATTATAATAAAATGGTACAATTACAGCTCCGGAAGCACCAATTGCTATTAAGGCACTAGTTATGTCGGCTGAATCTATTCTCGTCTCTTGGAGACCTCCTATTCAGCCTAATGGAGTGATTTCACAGTACACTGTTTACACCAAAGCTGATGATTCAGAACAGCCTATAAGTCAGAAAGTTCCACCAAATCAGTTAACGCATGAGGCGACTAAGTTAAGTGATAAACGTAGATATGATTTCTGGGTGACTGCGAGTACGAATATCGGTGAAGGACAAGCCTCGAAAATTGTAACACTATCTCCAAGTATTAGTGGTAAATACCTGCTTTCTTTAAAAACTAAATATACAAAAGTTTGGATGGTTTTTACAGTTCTCTTGATTTCGTTTAATTCATCTCAAATTCGATTAAACTATTTTGACTTAATCTTAAATTTTATTTAATTCTTTTCTATTCTTTTCCATTAGTTTGAATTCCCTCCCTGTTGGAAGTAAAAAGATAGAAATGGATACAAATTTTTAGATAGAAAAGGATAGAGATTTTCTATCCCTCCCAAGTTTTCACTAGGCTCTATCTTTTCCTATCTCTTTCTATCCATCCCAAAAAATTTCTTTCCGTTTTCTCTATCTTTTTCTATCCTTCAGTTTATGTCTTCGAAAAAAATTTGAATATCTTTCTATTTCCAATTTTCAATCTTTTTCTACCCTTAGTTTTAAACTTATTAATTTTCACATTTTGAAAATGCATAATAATATTTTAAATACAATATTTTGGACATAAATATTATTCTAATCTTACTGCTAACACATGTAACACTGAAAAATCCGCATCTATGGGGGCACCAGGGTGGCCACATTTCAGGGAAGTCAGGGAAATATCTGGGAAATGCGAGTAGTTGTCAGGGAAAATAGATATTGACATTCACGTTAACTATGTTATTTTTGTCGTATTACATATATAATTTTTATAATTTATTTAACAAATTTTAGAAACTATCCAAAGATTTCGAAGGATTATCAATAATTTCCAGGTATTCTCTGAGATTCTCTAGGTGTCTAATGATTCCAAGAGATTTTCAATAATTTATAAAATTTTTAAGCGGTTTCTAGAAATTTTAAGTTATTACAAGAGATTTATATAATATTTAAAAGATTTATTTGAATTTTAAAAGGACTTCATGAAAGTTTAAAAGATTTTTAAGGAAATTTAGGGAATTTAAAGAATTTTAATGAATTTTAGAATTCATTGAGAAATTTTAAAAGATTTCACGAGATTTTTATGATTTTCTAAAGATTTTGTGGAATTTTAGAGAATTTTGAAAAGTTTTCAAAAATTATGAAAGTTTTTTTTACGTATTTTAAGGGATTTAAAAGTTTTTCGTGGAATTATAAAGGAATTTCAGAAACTTGTAAGAATTTTAAGAAATTTTAATTACTTTAAAGTGATTTTAAAGAATTTAAACTTTCCTCCTGGAATTTTAAAGGATTTCACAAAGTTTTTTTATGATTTATAAAAGATTTTGTAGAAGTTTAAGGAATTTCAAGCGGCTTTCAAGAATTTTAAGAAATCTTTACATATTTTAAGGGATTTTAAAGTTTTTCGTCGAATTCTAAAGGAATTGAAGAAGCTTGAAAAATAGTAAGTAATTTTGACTTTTTAAAAATGATTTTAAGGAATTCTAATATTCCTCATAGAATTTAAAAAAATTTTTAAGCGGTTTCTAGGAATTCTAAATTATTACAAGAGATTTGTATAATATTTAAAAGATTTAGTTGAATTTTAAAAGGATATCATGAAATTTTAAGAGATTTTTAATGAAGTTTAGGGAATTTAAAGAATTTTAAGGAATTTTAAAGTTTCTTGTAGAATTTTAAAGGATTTTAAGAAGCTTTTAAGAATTTTAAGAAATTTTGATTTTTAAAAGTAATTTTAAAGGATTTTAATGATCCTCATGGAATTTTAAAGGATTTCATGAAATTTTTATGATTTTTTGAAGATTTTGTGAAATTTTAGGGAATTTTTAACAGTTTTCAAAAATTATAAAAGTTTTTTTACGTATTTTAAGGAATTGAAAAGTTTTTCGTGGAATTATAAAGGAATTTAAGAAACTTGTAAGAATTTTAAGAGATTTTAAGGAATTATAAATATTCTCGTGGAATTTAAAAGGATTTTAAAAAGCTTGTAAGAATTTTAAGAAATTTTAATTACTTTAAAGTGATTTTAAAGAATTTTAAGAATTTTAAGAAATCTTCACGTATTTTAAGGGATTTTAAAGTTTTTCGTGGAATTCTAAAGGAATTGAAGAAGCTTGTAAAAATAGTATGTAATTTTGACTTTTTAAAAATGATTTTAAGGAATTTTAATAGTCCTCATAGAATTTTAAAAAATTTCAAGTCATTTTTGATTTTTAAAAGATTTTGTGAGATTGTTTATTTCATAATTTTTTAAATAGATTTTAATGCACTTTAGAGAATTTTAAAGAATTTCACGAGATTCTGAAAATGTTTTATGGAATTTTAAAGGATTACTGGAAATTTTAAGAGATTTTTAGGAATTTTAAAAGATTTTGAAGTTTTTTGAGGAATTTAAAGTACATATTTCAAAGGATATTGAGGAATTTTAAAAAGATTAGTGAAAATTGAAGGAATCTCATGAAATATTAACAAATTTGAAGGGATTTCTTGAAATTCTTAGAAACATCTTAAAATTCCACGAAATCCCTT
>CAJFCO010000381.1:245048-259655 GCA_904066015.1 Synergus gifuensis
TTAAAAGATTTTGAAGTTTTTTGAGGAATTTAAAGTACATATTTCAAAGGATATTGAGGAATTTTAAAAAGATTAGTGAAAATTGAAGGAATCTCATGAAATATTAACAAATTTGAAGGGATTTCGTGGAATTTTAAGATGTTTCTAAGAATTTCAAGAAATTTCAATGAATTTTAAGAGATCTTTTCAAAAGTTCTTGTAAATTCGAGAGATTTTTACAAATGTTAAATATTGTGAAGTGATATTAAATTTCAAAATATTTAAAGTGATATTATACGAAATTTTTGAAAAATTTCAATAGTATTATTATTGAAAATTTATTCGTATTTTTAATACTTTTCTGTCAGGGAAATTTGTTTGAAAGTCAGGGAAAAATCAGGGAACTGTCAGGGAAGTTGAAAAACTGTATCTTGTGGCCACCCTGGGGCACGAACCCATGTGCATAGAGTTCGCTATTCAACGCTTAGTCCACTGAGCTAATGAAGGATTTAGGAGTTGTGTTGTAAAAACCTGAATCATTCATCCAAACGAGCTCTATCCCAATCTATCCCTTGTCTATCTAAGTCTATCGTTTTCAATCTCTTTGTTAAATGTATAACTTATATCTTTAATCTCCTTATCATATTCCTTGTTTAGAAAGTCTTTTTATTTTTTTATTTTCTTGCACTACTTTGATAATCATAATTAAGATGTATATAAGTTTCATGATTTTAGAATTTAACAGAAATTCAAATTACGTAAAAGATTCACAACAGCGTTGAAATAGAAAAATATATATGGTGTAAAAAGATTTAAATGATTGTACAATGATAAATATGGATAGAAGAATAAGGATTGAAAAGGATGGGGTTTTGGTAGTATACTTCGATATAGATAAAAAAAGTATTCAAGTGATTCAACAAAAATAGATATAGATTGAAAGATAAAGATTGAAATGGATAGACTTGATAGTATGCTTCAAGAGAGTTAGAGAAGGATTGAAATTATTATATGTGAATAGATGTGGATATGGAGGTATGGATTGAAAAGGATAGGCTTCCTAGTAGATTGTAAAATGGACAGAAAAAGATTGAAATTATTATATTAAGGATAGACATGGATAGAAAGGTAGTGATTGAAAAGGATAGACTTGGTAATACACTTCAAGAGAGATAGGAAAGGATTGAAATGACTATACAAGGATAGAGACGGATAGAATGGTAGAGATTGAAATGGATATACTTGGTAGTAAACTTAGAGAGATAAAAAAGAATTGAAATGATTATACAAGGATAGATATGGATAGATTAGTAGAGATTGAAAAGGACAAGCGTGTAAAAGAGATAAGTAAGGATTCAAATGATTAGACCAGGAATAGACATGGATAGGAAAGTAGGGATTGAAAAAGATAGGTGCTGCAATAGATTGCGAAAGGGATATAAAAAGATTGGTGTGGATAGACGGAGAATAAAGGAAGATTGGCGTGGATAGATGGAGGATAGGAAATTATTGGCGAAAATAGGAAAAGAAAGAAAAGAGTTTTTTGTAAATTAAAAAAGAGATAAAAATAGATTGGCATGGATAGGGATGGATACATTTGAATTCCTTTTTTTCTTTCTCTTTCAATCCTGAAGATAGAAAAATATTCAAATAGATAGACTTTCTATCTATTTACTTCCAATAGGGCTCATATTCGTATTAAATTCTGTTCAGTTATATTTTATTCTCCTTGAATTCTTAAATGTAAATGGAGTGTAAATAGAGTTTGGTTTCATGAAATATATATATATTTATCTACAATATGCTGTTTTAATTTTGTTATACAGTTCCGGCTAAAATCGCATCGTTCGATGATAAGTTCACGGCAACATACAAAGAGGATGTCAAGCTTCCGTGTCTCGCGGTTGGTGTTCCTGCTCCTGAAGTTAAGTGGAATCGAGGTGGCGATGCGATTCAACCAAACGATAGACTTCGACAATTGCCTGAGGGATCTCTTTTCCTAAAGGAAGTAGACAGAGAAGACGCTGGAGAATATTCGTGTTATGTAGAAAATTCTTTTGGACATGACACTGTTACACATCAGCTAATAGTCAATGGTAAGAAATTTTCTCATGTTTCTTTTTAAAGCATACGATTGAATAAATCCCTTGTAAATTGAAGAAATGTAAAATGAAAATGACCTGGAATTCTTTTCTCGGATGTCAGCTCCTCCGCAACCACCACAAGTTCAACTTACTGCTACCACGACTAACTCCTTAACGCTGAAACTTCGCCCACTTTCTGGTGATAATGCACCTATTCATGGATACACAATTCACTACAAATTGGAGTTTGGTGAATGGGAAACTGTTCAAATTGGATCAAACACACAAAAATATACATTGGAAAGTCTGCTATGCGGGTCTAGGTACCAGGTATACGTTACAGCTTACAATGGGTAAGTAGTTTTCTTTTTTAAAGTAAAAAAACCTCCCTAAAAAAGAAAAGTTCTAAAAAACCTCTTTACAGTTGATGGAAAAAACTTATAGATTGCATAACACCTAGAGTATGATATAAATTAAAAATGTTTTATAATACAAATATGAAGTTGATATTGGGATCTGCTGCACTGCGATACGCCATCTGTTGGTAGAATTTGAATCGTTCAAAAACAGGTAGATTTTGACATTTCACATGGGCGATCACACAAAAATACAGATTTAAAATAAATTAAAGTATAATCACACTTTATAGAGTTATAAAATAAAGCAGATAGTAAATGCGGAAGTTATAGTCATATTTTAAAACGGAATTTTTGACGAGCAAGTCCAAAAGTAAAGAGTTTTGTTGCGTATTTGGTTATTCACCTACATCTAATAAATATTTCTTCAGAATTTCCAAGAAATAAGAAAAAGAAAAATTGTATTTCGCTTGTAAATTTTGTTTCCCCTCAGCAAAATTTCTACAAGAGGGCGTAGAATTTGTAAAATCACAAATTTGTTTAATCGTTAATTTAATTTTGTGGTATTTTGAATAATTTTTTGTCATTTTGTCGCCCGCAAGCGGACGTCAATCACATACATTTGCCTTTCACTTCGCATTTCTCGTTTCGTTTCGTCGGTGTCGCGGCTATGGACGAGTTGCGCGCGCATCTCCTAATCAAGAGTGAAGAACCTAGCACAAAGCGCGTACGTCGAAGAGAGTCGCCTGTTCCGTTACGGAGAGCCAATCACAGCTCAAGATTCCCCCGATTTTCGCAAGGCCCAATCGGATACCTGCACAGTCTCTGATTGGCTCTCATACTTGGGGATCATGCGTCTATAAGTATAGGCACACTCTTAGATTGAGTACAGTTGACCAGTAGCGTGCAGTGAATCCACGTCGCTCAGGAAAATCGACTTTCATCAACGAACCATCCAGCGAAGGATGCATCATCGTGCATTACCATTGCCTAACGACAGGAATCCAGTGAAGGAAACATTCCACATGTATGGTATTGATATACCATCAATCCAGATCCAGAGTTCTTCATAGGAAAGGAACGTTGTGTCAGCACTCAATGAATGGATTTGAGATATAAGAAGAGGAATGTTATCATTGTAATCATCGACTGCGACTTTGCCATTAGCTTGGTGTGGAATAACTCTTGGTTCTTGAACATATTGGAACAACTCTTTGTTCTTAAACGTACGGAATAACTCCTTTTTCTATTTAACCATGTTTAAATTATTCACTGTTCACCATTAACACATTTAAGATCTTACCGGAGGACCACTTATAGTGCGTTCTCTGTAAAATCAATTAAGAACACACACAAACACACTCCCATCCAAAGAATTGAGGACCACCGTAACAGTGTGTTCTCATTCATCCCAAAAACACTTGTGATCATTTTGTTTCCAGTCAACTAATGGAGGAAAACCAATCCCAACAAAAAAGGAGGAATCGACTTAACTTAAGGAGAAGGTTAAAGAAAAAGGCTCAGGAATCTCGAGAAGCAATTGACGGTGACTTAGAGCTGGATCATTGTGTAGTGAGTGTGAGTGACCCTATATTGAACACTAACAGTGAATCCTCCCCAGTTCAAAGTGAAGTTTTCCACCTAGATAACTCGCTCGACGGACTTAATCCTGCGAGAGGACGATTTCCTACAGACAATCAACCCAATGTGAACCAACTGAATAGTGAAAGTGTTATACAGAGTGGAATCCTAACATTTCCCACACCATCCATAAGTGACAGTTTCAGTGTGCCTAGACCAGTGTTATACCTTCCGTGTCCAGTGTGCTTTGGGTATTGTCCAGTTTGTCAACTCAATCTGCGTTGAGGTAGGACAATTTTTGAGCTCATGAGTGATCATCCCTTCACCCCGGTTCAAAAAAGAAAGCGTCCGAACATACGGCGTCGGATTTTGGCTAAGAGATGGGCAGTGTTGGAAGTCAATGCCAATTTGAGTCCTGAGAAACATTTTCCTGTTCCGCCACCTTACAAAAGGAATCGCAAGCCTCTGAGGACTCTCTCTGCGATTCAGGCGAATTGGAATGATGATGCGAGACCTACTAACCAGGATGGACCATCCATATCATCTCGAGTAAAACCCAACTTCACATCGCAATCGATCCAAAATTCACCATCCACGGTGTACCTCACTTCAGACGAGGAGGAAAACACTCCACCCAGGAACACCGTGACCACTTCCGAAGTCTCGGATCCAGATGAGGTCCTGAACTTACATCCATCTCCCATTAAAATTTCACCCATCAGGGGTAAATCTAGGATCATTAGCGACGTAGTTCAGGTCCCAAGAATTAACCTCATGCGTTCCTTGGCACCCGCCGACAAATCCTGGATACTAGCAGATTGCACTAGACGATCCTCAGTCTCACCAATCATCATAGATGATTCCTTTTCCGACGCCACTACACAATCACCACCTGCGTCCCCACAACCTGGGCGACTTCGATCAGTGATCGTGGACCCTCGCAGGAGTATTAGGGAAACATAGGTGCGCTAGTAGGATCTTAGATTTTGGACCCATCAGCTTGATTGGAGTTCAAATCTAACGATTGAGACTTTAACTCTCGCCATCTAGGATTTATACGACCCGAATTTTAATAACTGATTTATGAATAAACATTTTAATTTTTCTACGTTTTAAAACAAGATTGTGTATCATCACCCTTCGAAGGGACTTAATTTTTTAAGAATAAGGATTAAGTTGTTCACAATTTTCACTACCAACTCAATGGTATTTTCCAAAATCTATCTGTTATCGCGACCATATTTTGACATGATTCCGCTGGTGGCGCCTTTGAGAATTCAGATCCCAATATTCAGTGATATTCAACCCTCTACGATTCAGCTATGTGATGAGAATTCAGTAAAAATAAACCCTCGAATAAACCAATGAAAATTTTTGGCTATTATATTTCAAGGTGAAAGGGAGAGGGTCTCTAAGGCAGGTTTTTGTCCCACCTTAGATTTGGCCCAATTAATTCGAAAAAATCGATACAGTATCTACTAACAATAAGAAGTCAATTCCACCCTAAACGAACAACCCTCCCCCCCATTCACCCTGAGCACCCCTTAAAAAATGAAAAATACACATATAGGTTCTTGGGGTCGCTGAATTCAAATCCGAGATCCGTTGACCTCCAGCATATCAGATTCAAGGTCATTTGAAGGTCAAACAGCAAAAAATCCGATAAAAAAATCTAGAAAAATACATGCATAGGTTTTTTGGGGTCGCTGATTTCGAATCCGAGGTCCGTTGACTTCCAGTATATCAGATTCAAGGTCATTTGAAGGTCAAACTGCAAAAAATCCAGAAAAATAATGGGGAGTGAGGGTTGTCCGTTTAGGGTGGAATTGACTTCTTATTGTTAGTAGATACTGTATGGATTTTTTCGAATTTTTTGGGCCAAATCTAAAATGGGCCAAAAACCTACCTTAGAGACCCTCCTACTTTTATCCACTGATGGTAGATTCGTCCCGTATCAACTGATTCAGTCATTACTGCCAACTTATGAGAGTAAGAAGTTTCACTTGAAGTCCATTATAGGGGTGGGGGTGGCACTAATATCCATAGTAGGAAAATGAGTCTCAAGGAATATACTTTGTTATAATTTTTGACGGAAATCATAAGATTCTGGGTTAAAAAATACTCAATTTATTGACCAAGGAATATATGTATAACACATTATATATTACCAGGTCTAGAAGTATGAAACCGGAATTTCCCTATAGATGGTGCTTGCCATCAGTTTAGAGACCGTATGACCGCTTCTGCTACGCCATCTTCTCCCTCTAGGAGCAGAGAAAGATTTTTAGTAGACAACAACCCAAGTTCGACATACCAGTGAATGTACGACAAGTTTCAACATGTAGAGTTTTGTGCCTACAAATTACGATTTGCGGACATCATTGGTTTTTTGTTACCAATTAAAGAAAACTGCTGCAGAATCGCATCGGATGCTTGTTTCCGCATACAGTGACCATGCTCTGGGCAAAACATAGTGTTTTGAGTGGTTTAAAAAATTTTAAAGTGGTAATTTTGATGTGACGAACGAAGATCGTGGAAAACCACTGAAAAAGTGCAAAGACGATGAATTGCAAGCCTTACTCGATGAAGATGATTCTGAAACTCAACAAGCACTCGCGGATCAGCTGAATGTATCGCAGAAAGCCGTCTTCCTTCGTTTTAAAGCAATGGGAAAAATTCAGAAAGTCGGAAAATGGGTTCCGCATGAACTCAACGAAAGGCAGCAAGAAAATCGGAAAATCACCTGCCAAATTCTGCTCGATAGATTCAAACGGAAGTCTTTTCTCCATCGAATCGTGACAGGTGATGAAAAGTGGATCTATTTTGAGAATCCTAAGCGTCGTAAATCGTGGGTGAATCCAGACGAACCATCGACATCCAGTGCAAGACCCAATCGCTTTGGAAAGAAGACAATGCTGTGCATTTGGTGGGATCAGAAAGGTTTTATCTACTATGAGCTGCTAAAACCTGGAGAAAGTGTCAACACGAATCGCTACCAACAGCAAATGATCGATTTGAATCGAGCATTGCAAGAAAAACGACCGGAATATCGAAGAAGACAACACAAAGTGATTTTTCTTCACGATAATACCCCATCACATACAGCGAAACGGGTCAAGGAAACGATCCAGGCGTTTAGTTGGGAGCTACTGTCTCATGCCGCTTATTCTCCAGACTTGGCTCCGTCGGATTACCATCTGTTCTCATCGCTGGACCACGCTCTCGCTGAACAACGATTCACTTTGTAGCGTTGTGTTTTTCTGGCGTCCCTGTTTGGACGCCATGTAACGTTCCGATTTTCTCTAAGAGATCTTATTATTTTTAATTATCTTATCGAATGCTTCAGTCGAGCCAGGGTCAGGTTTTAAAGATAATTAACTGAAAATCGAACAACTTTGTTTTACTGGAAAATATAATAACAATATTTATTCCCTATAATTTACCAATCTAACGTAGTGAATTTAATAAAATAACAAAAGAAAGAATGAAATAAGAGTCTGTGTGTGGTTGATTTTGTTGACTGTGTGTAGTTGAATGAATGTGTCTGAACGAAGACGGGTGAAGTGACTATTCGTCCTGTAATCATAGATATTTCGGATTTGTTAGACAAAGTACAAATTGACAGATTCGTGAACGAATTAGACATACAGGCGATTTTGCCGAATACAATATTAAACGTCTCAGTTCTCTTACTTCAGCGGTTTTGACGGTACGGAGAGAAGGGAGGACTGACAGGAAAAATAAAGTAAGGTTCGGTTGTATAAATCTCTAATGCGTTTTTATAGATAATATTTGTAGATGCTCCTACTAAATATTATCCGTCGGTTTAATTTGTCGCTCACAGATGCGCCTGTTGAGTGCAAATACATTTCTATCATTTTGCGATTTATTAGACAGGATTTACAGGAGAAAAATGTGAGAGTTAGGTGATAAAGAAATATTCTTGGGTGGAAAAATATTAATAATAAATGCTCCTATTTATTAATATTTTGACATGAATTTCTACAGCCTTAAGTGATCCTATTGACTGTAGAAATTGTACACCTTTGAATAGGAAAGAGAGAAATAGCGTATCAAAAATGCTAAGCATAGTAGCTCCTATGACGTGACATTTTTTTATATGAGAATTGACAACGACAGGTGCGCCTGAGCGTTGGTAATTCTCCATACATAAATATGTGGAAATCTGCAAGGATAGTTGCGCCTATGCCTTGCGATTTCGCCTGTACTTTGCCTACCACAGTTGCTCCTGTGGGTAGGAAAAGAACTTGAGTTTTCACCAGGCGAGAGCTCACCGATCCGCTCGGTGGGTCTCGCCCAGCTAGACTGCCGATTCATTGTCGGGCGGGTGGTTTTATGGAACTTGCCTGGAGACGAAAGGCTCGGAGGGGGACGGTTGCTAGGTAGCGTGAGTCTAGACACGGGAGTGCGGGAGCGGGGATGACGACTGTGAGGTATGGTAACGAGTGTGCGTGCGGTACGCACACAGGCGTAATCACTCGTTACAACTTCGTACGAAAACGTCCGAGAATGGCTGGATAAGTGGTTCGTTTCAAAAGACGAAGACTTTTATTGGCAGGGCATTCATCACCTACCTAAGAGGTGGGAAAAATGTGTAGAAAGCGAGGAAAATTACTTTGAATAAAGTACTTTTGACCATTTTCATATACCAGACATGTAATTTTTGCAAAAAAATTCCGGTTTCATACTTCTAGACATGGTATATATACTTGTGAATTTTCACGTAACCTTAGATATCTTCACGTGGAATTCTACATGAAATTAGACATGAAATTTCACGTAAAACAACCTCTAGATTTATAGGACGAGTTTTAGTATAGTACACGTGGTACTCGAAACTCAAATATTTCCATTTTTGCATATCTCTTATGATTTACGGGATATTTTCAATTCAAAATGTACCGATTAGAAAGGTCTCCCCTAAAAAAATTTTCAATATGGATAACTTGAATTTTTGGATCACTATCCTAGCGAAAGCTTCGGATTGAAAAATATTCCGAATCATTCCGAAATTTGTATCCAAACCAAACAGTTTCATTTCGATCTAATCCGAAGGAAGTTTTCAATCGAATTAATCCGAAACCCATTCAAAAGCAATCAGAACCTTTTATCCAAATTAAACAAAATTAATCCTAACTTTCAATCCGAATTCATTCGTTCAATTAGGACTTTCAATTCGAATTAATCCGGTCTATCCGAATCAATCCGTATTATTACGAAAAATTCAGTTAAATTCGGATTCATTCGTATTGGCCGGATTTTTTCGGATTAATTCTGATTAATTCGGATTGGCGGATTCATTCGGATTAAAGGTTCGGATTGATTTCAAATGGGCTTCGGATTAATTCGGATTGAAAACTTCCTTTGGATTTGATCGGAATGAAACTATGTGGTTCGAATATAAATTCCGGAATGATGCGGAAAATTTCGAATTGATTCGGAAATAATTTCTATCTGAAGCTTTCGCTAGGGTAGCAATTATGATTCGTGCGTTCTGCGCGCGATTAATTTCTCGTTTTTGCACACCTTTTGCTAGTAGACAAAATAATTGAGAATTTAAAATTCTTGAAATATAACAACTTGTAATTCTTTGTAAGTTTCATAAAATTCTTTAAAATGCCTTTATTGTCCTTCAAAATCTGGTGAAATTCCTTTAAATTTCTAAAAATCACATAATATTCGCTGATATTCCTTAAAATTAATCAAAGTCCCATGAAAGCTCATTATATCACTTAATATTCCTGAAAATCCAATGAAATTTCGTAAAACTCCCTGATTTCTTTAAAGTCCTTAAAATTACTTAATATCTAATGAAAAATTGTAAAATCTCTTAAAATTGTTAAATATCCCATGAAATATCGTAATATCCCTTAAAATGACTTAAAATCACATGAAATGTCATGAAATCTCTTAAAATTCCTGAAAATCCAATGGAGTCTCATAAAAGTATTTAAAATTCCATAATATTCCGTAAAATCCCTTGAATCCCTTAAAAGACTTTAAAATTATTTAATATCTCATATATTATCTTAAAATGCCTTTAAAATCCTTAAAATTACTTAAAATTGGTCAACACCCCATGAAGTCTCATTATATCTCTTAATTACAACAAAATTCCATAAAATTTCGATAATTCTCTAAAATTCTTGAACATCCAATATAATCTCACTAAATCCTTTAAAATTTCTGGAAATAAATGTCCTTAAAATTACTAAATATCTCATAAAATATCTTAAATTCGCTTAAAACTACTTAGATTCTCCCAAAATATCATCAAATCCCATGCTGTCTTATGAAATCCCTTGAAATTCTTGAATAAAATTCAATAAATCTCACAAATCTCTTGAAATCTCTTAAATCGTTAAAATAACTTAATCTTAATATTCTATGAAATATCGTAAAATCCTTTACAATTTCATAAAATTCTTCAAAATACTGTGAAATCACTTAATATTTCTAAAATATCAATTTACGTAAAACCCCTTTAAATTCCTTAACATTATTCAAGATTCCATAATATCTCATTAAATCTCTTAAAATGCCTTAAAATTCAATGAAATTTCTATATATTGGTAAAATTACTTTTTTAAGATAGGATAAGTAGCAAAAGATTTTACTTAGATATTAGTTGTCGGAAAACCTGTATATATTTATAATATTATTTTTATTTATGATTGCAGAATTGGGACCGGAAAGCCTTCAGATATACTAAATATCCGCACTAAGGGACAAAAACCTGGTGTACCAGAAGCCACAAGATTTATCGAAGTATCGACAAACAGCATCACCCTACATCTCAATGCTTGGTCTGATGGTGGATGTCCAATGCTGTACTTTGTTGTTGAGCATAAGAAGAAGTAATTTAACTTTTATGTACTTTTGAAAAGTATCCGCTTTTAATTTGCAAAATATTTTTTCTCTTAGTTCACCCTATAGCCTTATTGAGGTAATTAAACTTTATAGAAATGCACTGAAATCCCGATTCTACCAATCCCGTTGTATGAAGTACCTAGAATCGTAAGTTAGATTGAGAAGTAGGAAGGACAAGGATAAAGGGCGCCACGAACTCGACAGTACTGTTGACTGCCGAGTTTGGTAGATTCTAGTAATCGATTCACGGCAACTTCAGACCATGTCCGAAAAAGCCGTAAGATCGGGGTTTCATTGTAATTAGGCAAAATAAAAAAGATTCTTAGTTTCTTTTAATTCCCTGACTTTGAACGATTGACTTTGAACATTAGAGTACTCCAGACTTGTAAACGTTTAAATTAAGTATCTTGATCTAAGATTTGTAATTCCTTAAGTTGAACTTTTTGATTTAGAATGCTTCTATTTTTTTAATAAAAGTGCTTAAGCTATTGAGATATAAAACTTAACTATAAACATGTTTCATTTCTAGGAATCAACCAGAGTGGAATCAAGTTTCCAACAGTGTAAAACCCGGAGGCAACTTCGTTGTTCTAGATTTAGAACCCGCGACTTGGTATCAACTCCGCGTGACAGCTAATAACAACGCAGGATTCCAAGTTGGTGAATTCGATTTCGCAACTCTAACCGTAACTGGAGGTAAGTAAACCCAAAGAAAATCCACAGAAAACCTACGTGAGACAGAAAAGTCGCGTAGCCGGTGCGATGGGTGACTGGTAAACTTGATTTTTCTCTGTTCCAGGCACCATTGCACCGGCTCGCGAAATTCCCGACGTGATAAACGGAAGCAACGAAGATCCAATGAAAATATTCATGTCAAACTTAAATCTAGTTGTGCCCGTTGTCGCGGCCGTACTCGTTATTATTGTTGCCGTCATCGTGATCTGCGTCCTCAAAGGAAAAGGTCATGGCAATGAAAAAGGTATGAGTGGCTTTATAGTTTTTTTTTTATTTTCTCATAAACAGGAACAATTTCTCCACCCGTTCGAAGCGACACTGGCAACGCAAATATCGTAGAAGGCGAGAGTGACGATATGGCCGTGAAGAGAATCTTCTCCTTCCTGCCGGACTGGTTAGACGTTAATGTAGTGGTGCCTGTTGGGGCCACTGTCATCGTCATTATTGTAGGAATTGTTGTGATTTGCGTTGCGCTATCGAGGAGAAATGGAGGACCAGAAACGACCCGTCTGAGAGGAATTTCATCGGCTGACGAAAAATATTACGAAGGACAATGTATACAACATACTTTTAGAAACTTGGGTGTTGGATTAAAGTTCCAATCTCTTCTAATCAATTTTTTCCATTTTACACAATGGAAAAATATTTTTACAATATTTTATAATATCTTTTTTTTAACACATACATGATTTTGGCTGTTTCTCTGGTTTATGAAGCGTGGTTACAATTCTATTTTGCACTCCCTAGGAACCCTGCTGGAAGTAAAGAGATAGGAAGAGATAGAACTTTTCTATCTCTTCCAAGTATCCATTTTGCATTCCCAAAACGCTATTCCTTTCTATCCACCATTGTATCCCCGTATCCAGTGATATCTGTCTTTTCCTATTTTTCAATCTATCCCTGTGTCTGGTAATATCCTATGTCTTCCTATCCCTCAGTCTATCTCTATTTCTGGTCTATCTCTTTCTATCTCTTAGTCTATTTATTCGCAAAAAAATGTTATTCCTTTCTATCCCTAATTCTATCTCCCTTGCTAGAAATTTGTATCTCTTTCTATCCCCAAAGCTATCTCTCCCTTATTAACTTATTAATCTTCACACTTCAAACATACATAATAATTTTATTACTACAATATTTTATACATATATATTATTCTAATTATACCTCTAATGTATATAACGCTGATAATCCGCATCTATAGGGACGCGAACCCGCGCGCATCGAGTTTTCTGTCCAACGCTTAGTCCACTGAGCTAGTGACAGATTTAGGAATTATGCGGTAAAAACCAATATCACTCATCCACGCTTACCTCTTTGAATCCCCTCCTTTCTATCCCTTTTTATCTCTTGTCTATCTCCGCCTATCTCTTTCTATCTCCATCTCAATACACATCAACGCCTATCTCTTTCTATTTCCATCTCAATACACATCAACGTCTATTTCTTTCAATCTCTACTTCTCTATCTTTTCCTATCTTTTGTCTATCCTATCTATTTCAATGT
Source organism: Synergus gifuensis (assembly GCA_904066015.1). Classification (NCBI taxonomy): domain Eukaryota; kingdom Metazoa; phylum Arthropoda; class Insecta; order Hymenoptera; family Cynipidae; genus Synergus; species Synergus gifuensis. The sequence goes on from CAJFCO010000381.1 coordinate 258,178, forward strand.
CAGCTACTTTTAAAAATAGGCTGGGACAGAAATCAGGGGATTGAAACACATAGCAGTAAATTTCGATTGACAAGGAAATAGAAAGAGATAGATGAGGATAGGGGAGAGATTGAAAGGGATAGAAAAGTAGGATTAAGAGATTGGAGCGAATATTGATTGAAAAGAAGAAAGAAATGTGTAGGTGATAATAGGAGAGAGACCCTGCTGGAAGTAAAGAGATAGAAATCCTATCCCTTTCTATCTCTTTCTATCCCTAAGATAGAAAGGGATAAAAATTGTTTATCCACTTCTACCTTTCGCTTATACCCGCCTATTTCTTTTTATCTTCATTTTAATCCACATCCACGCCTATCTTTTTGAATCTCCTCTTTTCTATGCCCTTTTATCTCTTGCTTATCTACATCCACGTCTATCTCTCTCAATCCCTAATTCTCTACCTCTTCCAACCTATAGTCTATCTCTTTCTATCTGCTTTCCAATCAAATCTCTTTCCAAATCAATCTCTATCTCTATTTATCTCCTGCCTATTACAATCTATCTCTTTCTATCTCTTTGTTACTCAAAATCGCTCTTTATCTCCTTCAATCCCCACTTCTCTATTCTTTCCTATTTCCCGCCTATTCTTGTCTATTCCTTTCTATTTCCTTATCAAAGTCAATTCGTTCCCATCTCTTTCAATCCCTACTTCTCTATTCCTTTCTATCTCATGCCTATTCTTGTCTATACTTTGCTATCATCATGTCAATCAAAATTCTCTCCTATCTCTTTTAAACCCCACTTTTCTATCCCTTTCAAACTCTCACCGATCCCCATCTATCTCTTTCTACCTCCTTATAAATCTAAATTCACTCCTATGTGCTTCAATCCCTTAATTTCTATCCCAACCTAGTTCTAAACCTATCTCTTTCAATATCTTCTTCTTAGAAGGGTGTCTACCCACTCTGGAAAACCTGGAAAACCTGGAATTGTCAAGGAATTTTATTTTACCTGGAAAAACCTGGAAATGTCAGGGAATTTTTTCTATAGTCAGGGAATTTCTTCAAGTATCTTAATTTTTTTAAAAAATGAATTAATCAGGGCTGTGCCGACCCGGAAACCGGAAAATATCAGAACAGGACCAGGACTTTAATTCAAAGATAACGAGTGGCCCAGGAGTTAAAAAAATCTGCCCGCCTCGCGGGCACATTCTCATGGCGCGCTTCGCTCGCAAAAATGAGCGCGCCTACGGCGCGCGGGTGGTCGAGTATAGTTCGATCGTCGCGCCCCGTGTTGCGCGCTTCGCGCGCTTTTGTGCCCTTCGTGAAGCTTGCGCTTTACAGGACGCTTGAACCTATATGTTTTTTTTTTAATTTAATTAAATTATATATTTTGTAAATATAATTTATATTTTTCCATTCTCATCAGAGAAGGTATTAGATTTGTGTAAAATTCCCCCCCCCAGTTTTTGTCAAATGTCCACGTTTTGGGACCCCCTGAAC